>CADDIJ020001387.1:0-155024 GCA_902809745.2 Tetradesmus lagerheimii | reverse complement strand
GGAGCAGCACAAGCCTTGTTGCAGGAAGCAGTGCAGAAAGGGTATCGTGTGTGGAAGGCAGTATGCAGTGGGCTGCCGCAGCTAGGGCAGCTGCAGCTGACAGGCGAGCAGCTGCATAGTTATCTACAAGACGCAGTTGCTGCAGCTGACAGCAAGGGTGTGTGTGAGCTGTGTCAGTATGCTGCTGAAGCGCAAGCAGCGGCAGGAGCAGAGGGTGTGGCCGCGTGTGGCATTAGCGCAAAGGACATGCAGAGCTTGCTCTCTGCAGCACTGCGCAAGTCGGCATCGACAGACGATAATCTGACGGTTGCAGCGCTTGTGCAGCTCTTTGAGGTTTGTGCAGCCAAGGCGCTAGGGCCAGATGCAGGCAGAGCTGATGGTACTGTGCATCGCCAGGTGTGATGCTTCAGGGCTCAAGGTCGTGGGGCAGCTGCCAGCTGCAGCACAGCTTGGGCAGGTGGCAGCAAAAAGGCTCCTGCGAAGAGTCCTGCAGGAAGCGAAGCAGAAGAGATTCTATTTCAGCTACAATCCACAGGTGACTGGTGCTCCTGAGGCGCTCTTGCGCGCGCTGCTGCAGCAGCCAGCAGTGCATCGCCTGGCGCCTGATGCAGTGGCGCGGCTGCTGGCAACGTGCATAGAAGAAGACTTACCTAAGTTGCTGCTGCTGATTCGCAGCGAGCTGACTGCTGCAAAGCAAGGTGCCCTAGGCCAGGATGATGTGCGGCAGCTGCTGCAGTTGACGCATGAGGTGCAGCAGTGGGACGTGTTTGACTGGCTAGTGGGGCTGCCTGCTGCCCCCTTAGGTGACGAGGAGGTGGTCATGTGGAGGGCAGTGAGGGCCTGCCAGGCTGCACAGTGACGGGATTGATGCATCTTGTGGGATCATGCTTTTGAGACTGTGCTGCATGTTGTCCAGTTCACGTGCATGTGCTGTGGAAGGAAAGGCTGGGTCAAGCCCAATTAGGCTTAATGGGTAACATGATGATGATGATGAAGCCCAATTAGGCTCGTTGCAAGCAGTGGAATGGCGCCTTGTGTTCAATGGGCACTGCTGCTAGCCTTAAGCTTTTGTTCAAGGAACTCATTTTTGCATTTTTTGGTGTGAAGCTGTGAACCGATTACTGCCCTACACGTACTTGCAGCACTAGTAGCAGCAAGGAGAGTATATATAAAGAGAAGAGTCTCTTTATATATACCCCCCTTGGTAGCAGCAGTACTGCTGCCAGCCAGGCTGAGCCTGGCACAGCACAGCACACTGTGCTACACTGTGCTGTGACAGCACAGCATGATGACAAAGTTCAACCTCAGCACCATACGGCCAGACCAACATGCGATCGCCCATGTACATTCGCAGCCTTCAACTCCGCTAAGATATTTCTGTCGACCACAGCGAATTCAAAATACAAGCCCACGATCGCAGACGCCCGCTGACCCTCATGGGGCTTCTATAAAGTCAAACTGGACGTTGAATATCGTTTGTGTTGTTCCCTACAGGCTGGCTACAGCCGTGTTGAAGGCTGTGCCTGACTGTCCAGCAGCAACAGCAGCAGCACGGAGCCCATGGTTCTGGATGTGGTGTGCCTTTCAAGCGACACAGATGATGACACAGGTACTTGATTATTGGTAGCAGCGCTACAGCAGGACAGGGACTTGGCTGTAGGCATGATGCTGCTATCAATCCAGGCCAACTCAAGTGTGCTGCTGCAGGTGCCTTCCAGCCACTGAAGCAGTCTGCAGGAGCATTTGCAGTAGACAGTGATGATGATCAGCCACTAGAAGCACTGAAGCTGCAGCTCAAGGCCAAGTCTGGCAGCTTAGGTGGGTCACAATCAACAGGCTCTCAAGGAGGCGGAGCTGCTAGCCAGGGAACAGCAATCCCCAAAACGACGGCAACAGCAGGGCGGTCTGAGCCACACTGTGTGTTGCGGGGCAAGGAGAATGCCCTGGGCAGCATGCATGGGGAAGCAGCAGCGGCAGCAGCAGATGATTGTGACCTGGACAACTGGACACTGGAGCCGTTGGCTAAGAGGGTGCGACGCGGCGCAGGACGGCGTGGCGCAGCAGCAGCAGCCGCAGCAGCTACGGCTGGTGATGATGATGGTGCTGCTGGAAGCAGCCCAGCAGCTGCACTAGGCAATAGCAGCGGCATGTTGCGGCGGCCCCAACAGCAGCAGCAGGGGTCCTTTGACATGCAGGAGCCTGCCAGCTGGCAGCAGCAGCAGCACAGCCAGGACAGCTTGCAGCACCAACCCCGGCCTCCAGCAGCAGCAGCAGCACGTGGCAGCCCGTCTAACGTGCACGCTGCTGCCGCAGCACCAAGCAGAAAGCGGTCACACCGTGCTGCCAGCTGCAGCAATCCCAGCAGCGCTGCTGCTGACTCAGCGGATGAGTGGTCGCTAGACGAAGCAGCAGCAGCAGCAGCGGCCGCAGCAGACGCAGATGCAGATGCGGACATGTCAGAGTATGACGAGGATGATGAGCTTGCAGGAGAGGGATCTAGAGGCAGGAGCAGCAGCAGTAGAGGCAGGGGTAAGGGGAGGGGTGGGGCGAGAGCTGCAGCAGGCGCTGGCAAGGTGCGCATGACTGCTGAGGAGCGAGCCGCGCAAAGAGCTGAGCAGAAGGCACGAAAAGAGGCAGAGAAGCTAGCTGCGAAGGTGCGCTGTTGTGTGCGGAGCTGAGATCCAGACAGACGTTTGTGCAGCACTCGCATGTGTACGCAGCATTGCATGTTCAGCTGCTGTCCGGGTTTCAGCTGGTTGAGATCGTATGCTGGTGCTGGCTGTCTGCACGCAAGGAGGCAGTGAAGCCAGCTGCAATGGTGCGTTGTTTGCAAGGTGGCTGCTGAATTTATACATTCTGTTCGCAGCTGCAGCATGTGCAGCTGTGCAGCGGTTTGGCAGCAGCAGGCAGCAGTGTTGGTGATAGCAGGTGCGATGCCAGCATCAATGTGCGTGCGCATGTTGTGGCGGTGGTAACATTGCTGATTTTGGTTTTCATATCAGCAGAGCGCTGCGGTTGGAAGCTGCAGCTGCAGCTCACAGCTGTCTTGATGATGCGATTACTCATGCAACGTTGTGGCTCCTGTCCTGCACTGCGCTTGCAGCTGCGCCGCCAGGAAGAGCAGCAAGCACGCAAGGAGGAGGCAAAAGCAGGCAAGGCAGCAGCCAAGGCAGCCAAGATGTTTGAGGCTTTTGCGACACGTAAGCAGAACGGCAGCTTCTGCGAATACGAGAGCGTACTGGCGATGGATGCTGCTACATCACGCTCTGCACTAGGCATGGCGCTAGCAACCGAACTGGACAGGCGCAAAACAATCTGCTGGCAGGTAGGGCGCTGCTGCGTCATCAACATTGTTAGTCAGCAACACCCCATCAAGGTGATGTAACACTCGTGTCACCAGAGTGGCAGCTTCTTCATGTAGTGGTGTGCAGGATCAGAGTATCATGCGCCGCACACAGGGACCAACAGCACTCCCGCACACTATAATCATTGTGTTGGCTCATGTGCTGCAGGCTGCTGTACTGACATGCAAGAGGAGTCTCATCTGTTGCAGAGTCCAGTATTTCATCTTCTTGACAGTCTCATCTTCGTGCTGTCGTCCTGCAGGTGTTGCCGCAGCTGCCGCTGAGTGGGCGCTGGCCTGGCTGCAGCTGCTTCTGCTTCAAGCGGCGCAAGATGTGCGAGGCTGACGAGCACGCCAGCAAGACGGTGAGCACGCAACAAGCTGTACTGTGTCTGCTGTTGACTGGTGCTGCGATGCTGCTAGCATCATGCTAGTAGCATGATTGTGTGTCTCTATAATGTCCACCAGACCAATGGCTTGCTGTTCAAGCAGATATATGCTGCATGCAGGCGTGTTGGCATACCTAGCGTGTTGGATGTCGTGCTTTCGGATGTGTTGTGGCCGGCTGTGCCAGTGTGCCTGCATGCAGCATGCTGTGTGAAGCAATGCTAGCCGCCTGCATACGCCACACAGGTTTAGGCAACAACCGCTTCAAAGAACTCACCACACTGTTGGCAGCTTAGCACCTCTTAGCACCTACTGCTAATGCTGCACCGCCTGCTGTCTTATTTACTGCCCTGCTTAATCTGCTGCCCTCGCTGACAGGCCTCCACCACACAGCTGCAGTCGTTTGTTGAGGACGCAGCGCCCCCATATGTGCAGCTGGTGTTTGAGACCCCTGCTGCCTTTCTCAGCGAGCTGACGCGTGACAGCTTGGCAGGCCTCATTGCTGCTGTTGCTGCTGCACACCCTGATACTACGCTGGGTGTGCTGGTGCTGGGGCTAAAGAGCCATGTGCAGCGCCTCGACAACCAAAGCATGCGGCAGGTAGGACTGGGTAGCAGACTTGCACAGTATCAGTGTTGCTAATCGTGTGCCTGGGCTGTTGCTGTCTTGTTGCTGCTGCACACCCTGATACCACGCTGGGTGCGCTGGTGCTGGGGCTGAAGAGCCATGTGCAACGCATTGACAACCAAAGCATGCGGCAGGTGTGATAATGGCACAGATTGGTCCACTTTGATCAGCAGCGCTGGCGCGATTGTTGTTTCAGTCAGCAGGATGGTGCTTGTGCACATTTGATGTAGCGTGCACCTACGCACATGTAAGTTGCACACCATGGCAGTTGCTGTGCATGCCAAGCCTTCTGTTGCGCTCAGCTGAAACGAGCTGTTGTTGCGGCTGCTGGGTGTGAGCAGAGAGAAACCGCCACTCAGCTCAGTTTCGACAGTTGTTGTTGCGTTGCTGTTGTGCGCGTGCGTATGTATGCAGGGCACAGCTTCGCAGTGGGACTGGAGGCGCGTGCAGCAGCAGCTGCTGACTGTGCACCTGTCCTCCCCTGGGCTGCAGCTGCGGCTGCTGAGCAAGCTGGAGGAGGTGGCAGCACACCTCATCAACACTGCACGGGTGCGCAGCAGCAGCAGCAGCAGCCGGTACATGTTCACAATGCAGCCAGTGCACGTGCTCACAGCCACTTCAATCTGCTTGGCATCAGTACTGGAACCATTTACACAGTGCTGAGGCAGATGGCTAGGTTCTTGACTTGATCGTCTGCACGCAACTGAGCTCATTGCAAACCTGTAGCTGCGTATGCAATTAGTTCTTCCACTGAAGTGTTGCTATTCTTTGCTGCTTTGCCGCTTTGCTGCTGCAGGTGTTGGGCCAGCAGCCGTACTCGTCAGAGAATCAGCTTGAAGCGTGTGGCGGCGCTGGCCCCAGCCAAGCCAGCAAGTCAGCAGCAGCAGCAATGGCGGGGGACCTGGGGCCAAACACGCGCAGCTTTGCAGTCAACACCTTGGGCAAGATGCATGGCATGGGCGGCAACAAGGCCTGGGTGAGTGCTGCTGTCTGCTGCTTGGCTGCGATGTGCTGTGTCCTGCAAGTTCTGGATGAGGTGATGGGCTGCATGTACATGCAAGCAGCTGTGGTACCTCTGACTAGGTGGCACTACAAAGACAAGCTTTGCCAAGATGAGTTTCTGTGTGCCACAATGGCTGTGAACTGCTGCTGCTGCTGTGTTGCCGCTGCAGGCTGTCGCCAAGGCGTACCCCAGCTTTGGCGCACTAATAGCCGGCTTCCAACGCCCGGCTACTGCGTAAGTGACTCGTCTGTTCAGCACCAAGGCTCGCTCTTGCGACCACTCTCATGTGCAATGGACAGCCTGCATTCAGCAGTTGTAAAGTAGTTTGCCCAGGAAGCAAACCAGCTTGATCGTGCGACCTCAGCTATGCAAATGCATGCCTGCTACCGCAAAACACTAGAGGGGATTCTGACATACTCACATGCTACTGCCGAATGTCATGTTCACGTCTGTCTTACTGAAATGTCTGTTCTACAGCACCCCGGCTGGCAGCACTTACAACTCACTTGCCAGATCCGTGACATGACGCAAACGTCTGCCCCGCATCGTGTGCTGCCTCCAGGCCTGGCAGCAAAGCGCCGCTGCTGCTGCAGGACCTGGTTGAGCCAGCAGGCGCAGGCAAGACCAAGCCGCGTCGGGTGGGGCCAGCCATGAGCAAGCGGCTGCACCTGCTGCTCACCTGCGAAGATTCTGACACCATTGTGGAGGGAGGTGACGGAGACGCAGAGTAGGCGGTGCTTCTGGCAGGCTAGCCTTGTCTGATGGTGTGCGTCCCTTCACTTTCACCGAGCCCTCTATTGGCGGGTTGGATATGGGCAGCATTGAACATTATGTACTTTGACCTGTACACCCAGATACTGTCATCTGTACATGGCATGTACTTGAATTGGATTTGGTCGGGAATGCAGAAGCCAGTGTACTTGCTGGCTTTGAATGCATTGTTGTTGGTTTTTGAATACAAGCAGCGAGCAGCAAGCAGCGAGCAGCAAGCAGCGAGCAGCAAGCAGCAGCAGCAGAAGCCAAGCAGTTAGCAGCACACGATGCTGCCTGCTGTGCAGAAGCTGCCCGGTGTTCAAGCCTTCAGCAGCAGCCTCACCTCTGCAGCAGATTCTCAAGATGTGTATGCTGCACACAACAGAGTTTCTGCAAGGGTATTTCCTATTGCAGGGCTTCTGGGCAGGCACATGCAGCCTCTGCAGCGGTTGCCTGGCAGCAGCAGCAGCAGTGCAGTCCAGCAGGCTGCTCTGCGGCGCCTACAGCAGAGGGCTGAACACGCTGGAGTAGATGCATTCGATGTGCTTGTGAATGGTGACCTACAGCAGTGGGAGTCTATGGTGTGCGCCAGTTTGGCTGCGATGTCGCTGGAGCTGAACCCCAGAGGGCTGTTGAAAACTTTTCAGCCCCAGTCGAATATCTGATGATATTTGGGGTAGTAGGGGGGTGTGCCGAGTGATATCTAGGAGCATTGCTGAGTATCTTGTCCAAGCTTGGGATGTGCGTAATAATTGCAAACACAATGGAGCAGTGCTCCCTCTTTCTTCCGCTCCTGAGGGGCGCGGGGCCGATGGCGTTGATGCTGTGGCTTAATGGGTAACATGATGATGAGCTGTGCCGTACTCAAGATCGAGAACTATGATCTATAACGCCTACCGGAGCGAGGGTCTAACGGTAGAACCCCCCGTCTTGTAAACACGAGGCTGCAATCCACTGCGTTTCAGCCCTTGTCGATGCATTCAAACATTTAGTTAAATCAAAACAAGAAGGTCCTGCCTTTTAGAGGGCAACCAGAGTTTCTTCTGGCCCAGATATCATCATCATCATCATCATCATCATCATCATCATCATCATCATCATCATGTTACCCATTAAGCCATAGCATCAACGCCGTCTGGCCCAGATATCGACACAACAGTGCCAGCAGGGACACTCATCTGCTACTTACAACTGTATGTAGAGCAGTTTCAACAGAACACAATGCAACATACCTTCTGTTCATACTTGTCGAACTGCTTTTGCAGTTTGGGGGCTGTTCACGTCACTGAGACTGCCGCAGGCCAGGCCTTAGGCATGAGGGACACGGCTTACAGGACAAGAGGGTTGTTAACTCAAAGTTCAGAGCCAATTTCACTATGAAATCTAGAAAATACACATGAAATTGAGATGCAAAAGATGCAACTGTTGCTGCAAAAGATGCACAACAGCTGCAACAGATGCAGAGAAGGGTTCTTCCACTGCAACAGATGCACTTTCTCTGCAATAGAGGCACAGTGGGCTGCAATAGATGCAATGCAATAGATGCATGACTAATGCAATAGAGGGTTAGTAATTGTTAGTAATGTAAAACCCCAATGCAGAACCCTGTAACAGGGTTCCCAAAACAGCAGTCAGGCATGGTTTCTGGGTTGTCAGACTCTAAACCGCAAAAACAGTTGGTAACAGTTTGTGCAATTATATAGTAAATTTGTTGTTGCTTGGTCCAGCCCATGTAACCAATTTACTTCAAAAAAAAAATTATATAGTATCTAAGCTGCTGTTAATGTACCAACTGCTACCTCTGGTTTCTGGTCTTACCTGGGGCCTGACACAAACGACTCAGGAACTTGGTTTCAGGCAGGATCAAGACCGCTGGGGGTGGTAGCAGTTTGTGCAATTATATAGTATCTAAGCTGCTGTTAATGTACCAACTGCTACCTCTGGTTTCTGGTCTTACCTGGGGCCTGACACAAACGACTCAGGAACTTGGTTTCAGGCAGGATCAAGACCGCTGGGGGTGGTAGCAGTTTGTGCAATTATATAGTATCTAAGCTGCTGTTAATGTACCAACTGCTACCTCTGGTTTCTGGTCTTACCTGGGGCCTGACACAAACGACTCAGGAACTTGGTTTCAGGCAGGATCAAGACCGCTGGGGGTGGTAGCAGTTTGTGCAATTATATAGTATCTAAGCTGCTATTAATGTACCAACTGCTACCTCTGGTTCTTGGCTTTACCTGGGGCCTGACACAAACGACTCAGGAACTTGGTTTCAGGCAGGATCAAGACCGCTGGGGGTGGTAGCAGTTTGTGCAATTATATAGTATCTAAGCTGCTATTAATGTACCAACTGCTACCTCTGGTTCTTGGCTTTACCTGGGGCCTGACACAAACGACTCAGGAACTTGGTTTCAGGCAGGATCAAGACCGCTGGGGGTGGTAGCAGTTTGTGCAATTATATAGTATCTAAGCTGCTATTAATGTACCAACTGCTACCTCTGGTTTCTGGTCTTACCTGGGGCCTGACACAAATAAGGGAGTCCGATGCGATGAAACAGTCAAGAGTTGCACAATCATAAATACCACACAGCCTGCTTGCTCACTCGGCAGGTCCTGGCAACGGTGTTCAAGTCGGTGTTCCACTGTGGTGGCATGTTTTGGCAAGGGGTACTGCAGTGGCCCCAAGCAGCAGCGGCGGGCAGTACAGCAGCAGCAACAACAGCGCAACCAGCAGGGTCAGCCTGAGCGCAACAGCCATCAAGCAGGACGTGGCAGACTTTGCTGCACGAGATCCCAGCTATTAGCAGATCCTTGAGCATAGGGAAAACTGTGCATTGACGAAGCACCTCTGCCAACTCAGTAGTACTGCAGCAGCTGCTTTTATCAGTTAACGATGATCCACTAACAATTGCAGCTGACAGCATCCCCCTCCAGGTGAGTCCTGCTGGGTTCTGAAGGGTCTATGTTAGGTCCTGCTGGGTCCTTTTGAGTCTTGTTGTCCCACCTTGCAGTGATACTCACACTAATGCTACCCCCCCCCACACACACACCCAACACTCACATGTTTGTTGTGTGTTGCGATGACTGCCAAGCCACTTGCTTAAAGTTTGACAGCACACTCCTGACACTAGCTTCACTGTGTTGTGTTTTTGTGCCAATCTGCTGGTTGCTGAGCTGTGCATCCGCAGTGTGCAAGGCCTTTCATAAGGATGTTCGATGCTTAGCGGCGCAGCTGCTCTTTGCCGCCTGCCAGGCCTTCAAGTTTGTTGATGTGCGCAAGAGCTGCAACACCTGCCCTCATATTTCTCACATGGATTGCACTGTGACTGCTGCTGTCTTTCCTGGCTTGCTGCTCTGCCGCATGCTGCTGTTGATGCTGCAGGCATGCTGGCCATGGCTCATTCCCTTGTTGCCAACCTGTTGGTGCGTGCAATATCAGGTTCAGCTTGCTGTTTTCAGAGATGCCTGCTGCCAGGCAGAGAGTGGGCTGCCGCTTTTGCAAAGCAAGCCCCATCAGCCAGCTGGGGGCCAGCATGCAGCGCACATGGGAAATGCATTGCAAGCCCTTGTTGCAGTAGTGATGGTGACGCAGCTGAAAGCAGGCACAGGGGGGAGCAGAAATCAGGCCATTTCATGCGTGGCCTGCATGTGTGTTTTGCTGTTGATCAGGTGTACTGGTCTGCCTGGTGCAAACAAGCAGTGGGGGGAAATAGCACATGCATTGTAATTTACAGTTGCTGTGCTGCAGTTGCAGCTGCAGGGCATATGGGATGGCACCTGTTGCTGCAGCTGTGACCACCTTGTTCAGCTGGGGATATGAGTTCATGTGGTGTATTTTGTGCATTTGGTTGCAGCAGGGTTGGCAAGCAAAAGCGTGTGTGAGCCAGCCAGTTGCTTGGTACAACTGCTGCTTTGCTTTGCATCATGTGTGACCGCCCTTGGGAGGTTTGCTGAGTGCACTGTAACGAATGCATGGCTGCCTTACCCACGAGCAAAGAAGACTCCAGAAGCTCCAGCTATTTAATCCAGCAACACAAAGGTGCAAAATGATCGCCCGATAGCATGATGGGCTACGGAAGATGGCCATGGGATGACCAGTATAAATCAATCAATCATCTCATCAATCAATCATGAGCAGCAAAACCAAACGATCGTTGTGTCCATTCCCCGTATCGTTGCAGCTCTGTCGCGATCAAGCATGATGTGATTGGACATATATATTAGAGGTGTTCTGAGTATGTTACAACACTGCAGCATACCGATGATCATCAAGTGCACTGCCAGCATCAATCGCAATGCATCAAGAATCAGGAAGGTGATTAATGATTGATCACAGCTATTTCTTCACCTTGAGGCATGTTGGCATGTGTGCACATGGTGTGGAGGTCGTCCCTCTGCGTTGACCGCCCAAGGGGGGTTGGGTGGTAGGCGAATCGGTGCCAACGTGGCAGCGCCCAAGGGGGCTTGGGTGGTAGGCCAACCGACGTGAACGATGTGTGTGTTGTGGAAAGGCAGCTTGATGATCAAGCCTTTTGTAACATGTAGTAAAAAGCTAGCAAAGACAGGCATGCATGCACACACAAAACCATGGGGCACCCCCAGCAGTACACACACTGTGGCCTGAGGGACAGAGAAGAGCAGGCAATGCTGCTGCATCTGGTCAGGCTGCGCTGAATATGCATCAACTTCATGCTGTCACAGGCATGGTTAAAGAAGGTGTTGCAAGTACTGTTTGCTGCATGCCAGGCCTGTCGGTGAGAACCTGGTCTGCAACACTGCAAGAGTGAAAAACTCCCCATGAGCCTCTAGTTGGCTCCCTGTGGGTACCCCCTTTGAGGGGTCATTTTGTAATGTAATGTAATGTAATGAAAAACTAGATGTACTTTGTGCACGGTGATATTTAACAGCTCTGCACACTAGTGGGGTGCAAGCCTTGCAGGTTTGGGGAAGGCTCGGGCAGTGCCCGACTTCTAATTAAGGGGTGTTGGAAATTTCATCACTAATTACCCCGGGGGCAGTGGGGTAATAATTAGAGCTGAAAAGTAACCATGCATGGCACTTTAGGGCTGTTGGCATAGCAATTTATCAAGGTAGTGGACTCAGCCTGAGTTGAACAATGATGAGCACTTCTGTGGGAAAAGAAAAGATGCATACCTCTGTAGTTTTTCCAGGTCTGCCAGATTACAAGGACTTTGCAAAGAACAAGGACCTGCGTTGGAGTGAGATCACCATTCCAGATTACCGAAGTAGTTGCAAGGGATGCAACTGCGCTGACCTTGACTACCTGTGGGAGGTGTGGCAGCGCAGGAACATTGCCCAAAAAGCCTCGAGTGCATCAGCCAAGCACCTGTTCTACTGTACCCATCCAGTTTTGTGTGAGATGGAGCAGCGTTTGGCAAGTAATGAAGATATTTTCACTGATCAATGCGAGTATGGCGCTGTGATGGCTGAGGCGTCATCTGCAAGTTCGGTGGAGTTCTACTACCAGGGCACTGCGGCTGGCATCGTACTTGGTGACGAAGCTTGCTTCAAAAGCTTTCAGCGCTTTATTGAGAAGAGCATCAGGGGTGAGCTGGACATCTCCCGGATGGCATGCTGTGTATGCTTTGAGACTCAGGGACACAAGCTTTCTTGCGTGACCTGCTGCAGCATAGTATGCAAACAGTGTTGGAAGCGTTGCAGCATCAACGTTTCTGGCACTTGTCCTGTTTGCCGGAGCGTGTTTTGCGGCGTTGTTGATCAGTATACTGATCCCTACGTAGGGCACAGACTTGTGGGTGCTTGCTCTGAGCAAGCACTTACCTGGACCTGTTGCAACACAGGTTTGTGCCTTGAAGGCAACTACAAGTTGCCCCAGTGTGCTATCCGTGCCCACGCACAGGTGATCTCTTTGCTGGCCCAGCAATTGTACGGTACAATTGTAACACTGAGTAGCTATGTAGCCATGCTATACCTTTGTTGATCAACCAGTACAAATGTAACTGAATCACCAACACCATCCGCAGACTTCCTTAGCACACACATCCTGCAGCTGCCTCAGGGTTCAACCTTAAGTCTCAAGCAGAACATCAGAGCACATTTTGTGAAGCAGGCTGCCGGCCATGCCGCATACCGGGTACGCTGCTCATTGGTGCATCTGCCGCCAGCAATTACCCCTGGCCCAGTCAGGCAAGCATGTGCAGTGCAGATGAAACTGAACTCACTGTATGGCATACAGCCAGGCGTATTCAGTTCATTGCAAACATCACCAACTGTCCATCATGACGTGACATATCTGTGCAGCGTCAGATAGCTGCTGTAGCTGCTGCAGAAACAGTCAGCTGCTTGATTAATGCTCAGGCAGTACAGGCTGTACCTGTTACCGGTAACCGCTAGCGGCTGCTAGTCACTGAGCCGTACTGCCAAGTACACAGTGCCCTACTGGCCCAGACCTAGGTTGCCTTAAATATGATACGGTGAAAGTGGCGTGACTTTTCTAGTGAATTCACTTTGAAAGTGGTTTGACAACCTAGTTTCTTCCCCACAGCACGCCAACGCTGTTGTACTGCGCCTACATGCCCGAAAAGATAACTGAAAAGATGTCCAGTCATGCTCAACGACAACCGGGAGCATTTCAGCATTTGTGCATAACAGGGTTCGGATAGACCCTGAAGTGTCCAAAGCCACAGGGAAGCCGATCAGAGGCCGCAAAGGCTTGCAATGTTTTTGCAACAAAGTTTTTTGCTTATTATGCAGCACGATCGTTGTGCTTGCGTTCAGCAAAGTATTGTTGCTAGAGCGTTGCACACCTTTGCGAATGTAAAGTCAAGTTCTATGCATGCTGTATCCTGAGTGCAATTTGAACAGTGTCAATAATAGCAGGACTTTGCTACTGGCTAAAAAAACAAAAACAACATGATATACAAAGTAAAGCACTATTCGGTGCAAATGCTGTACTTCATCAGCTAGAGACAGGCAGGGTCAAAATGTTTGGGCTTGCACAACCAGTGGTTCCCCTACTGGTAACCAAAACAGCAACCACAGGTAACCAAAATATGAACCATCGGTAGGATCTACGTGAACAGCGCCCACGTGCAGAACACGACTGCAGTGTCCACAGCCCGCCTGCAGACACGCTGTCACATCCACTCTAAGGCTCTGCCGTGCACCTGGGTCGCTGTGCAATGCACTTTTAAGGATTGTCGATGGAATCCACACAGATACGTACAATCTAGGATCCAGAGGGGGGAGAGAGGAGTATCTGAAGGAATACTTGCAATACTCCTCTCTCCCCCCTCTGGATCCTAGATTGTACGTATCTGTGTGGATTCCATCGACAATCCTTAAAAGTGCATTGCACAGCGACCCAGGTGCACGGCAGAGCCTTAGAGTGGATGTGACAGCGTGTCTGCAGGCGGGCTGTGGACACTGCAGTCGTGTTCTGCACGTGGGCGCTGTTCACGTAGATCCTACCGATGGTTCATATTTTGGTTACCTGTGGTTGCTGTTTTGGTTACCAGTAGGTGAACCACTGGTTGTGCAAGCCCAAACATTTTGACCCTGCGTGTCTCTAGCTGATGAAGTACAGCATTTGCACCGAATAGTGCTTTACTTTGTATATCATGTTGTTTTTGCATCGCTATAACGAGCTAAAACGCTGTATTTCGAGATATCGTGTATACAAGTTAGCGGGTTTTGCCCTTATACCCTCAAGCCTGTATGCGTATACTATTGTTGAAGGGAACCCACTGGTTACAAAGCTGCCAAGACTAGTTGGAGTACTCCAAGTGAATCGTGCTTACTAAGCATCATGCTTGCGGCATGCAACTTGCCAAACGTGTTAACACGTCAGCAGCTATGCAAATGTGGCCCTGATCAGCCGCTATCATCAGTGATGATCAAGGGGCAGATCATGGCCTTGCTAACCCATGATCATGCGAAGCAATCAAGCTTGAGTCATTCAAGCGTAAATCATTGAAACAGAACCCAGCAGGGTTCAACCAGCAGTGCTGAACAACAACTTGAAGCCGCGTACGTGTACACACCAATGCATTGGTGCATATGCAAGCCTTGTGGCAGCCGCAGCACACAATGGCAATGCCCCATCAATCAGTGATCACATGGCCAACACAAAGATCGTCATGCGGCGTGTGTACACATGAAAATAGCCCTGCCTTAACCTCCGCAAATCCGCAGGGAATCCATCCTTAAATCCTAGTACAATCATCACAGCAACGTGTGTTCTGGCGTTTGTACTGCAGAACCAGTGCTTGGCTGGCAAATGTCGCACCCGCGCAAACTGGGTGGTGTAAGTGCACCGTGTACCGTGCACCGTTGAACTGCAACTGCAGCAATGATACTGAATACCAAACTAGTGAACTTCGCCTGGTGAAGCAACCTGAGCATGTGAAGTGAGAAGCAGTGCACTGTCGCCAAAGTACAGCTGCACATGCAACCTCTGCACCAACTGCCTGTCTACGACTGTGCTGCTGCGTATGCATGTGCTACGGTAGACGCGTGCACAACTCCATCCTGCAACTACGACCCAGCCAACGCCCAGAAATGCTGGACAGGACACGTCGCAAACTCGTGCACAAGCTTTTGCTGCGTAGTAAAGCACACGACGCCATCCATACTATACGGCAGTATCTGCACAACAGTTGTTGAAACACTCCTCACTTCCTGAACCGCTGTGCGTACGACTGCAGCCAGTTCACCCCCACCATCATCACTAAGCTGATCAGCAGCAGCACCGTACCAATCACCGTCGCGCCCACGAAATCGTATTGCTCCAAGCACTGGAAGATCAGCACGGGCGCGATCAGATCTTTGAACGGGAAGTTGCTAGACACAATGACGATGCTGCCAAACTCGCCAAGGGCACGGCTGAAGGCCAGTGCTGTGCCAGTCAGCAGCGGCGGCAGCAGCGGTGGCAGCAGCACTTGCGTGAAGGTAGTCCATGGGGAGGCGCCCAGTGACCATGCTGCTTCTTCTACTTCCTTCTCCATTTCCTGTAGCAGCACAAGCACAAAACAGCAAGAGTTGCACAGCAAGCACATTAATAGGTGCCAGGTGTGAGTGATGGCGGCAACCACTCATGCTGTGCAGTGAGCATAGCAGCAGCTGCGGAACCAGTGCTGGGCCTGGGAAGACGCAATACTGCTGCAGGTTCGCACGCTAGTATGTGGGGGGGCAACCACCACCAGCTCTTGCATCCACTGGCTGCTGTTGATACAGCATCTGGTTGCATCAATTATGCAACTGCACCAGTGCTTTTGCTTGCTGCTTGAATGTCTCCCTGAGCAGTACACAGGACCCAGAAACAACCACTGGCACAGCACACCACAGGCGTCTCAGCTGCAGCAGCTGAATCCACTTCTCACCTGCAACAATTTGAAAAGCAATAGCGTAATGCGACTGGCTACAGCTACTGTTGAGACAAGTTCAGACTATTGTTGACTCTGTTTTGTCGTATTACATGGAAAGCTACGCGTTTCGGACTCTTCACCCTTCATCAGGCTTCAATCCTGTGAACACGGACAGAGTCAACAAATACTCGCCATCAGAAGCACACAGCAACAGGGTGCAGGTTTTGGGGTGAGGTCACTGGCCATGTTATCCACTTCTCACCTGCAACACCGGCTGCATTGTGCGCACCACAAAGGGAAACGACACAAACACCATCGCCACAGCCACACCCAGCCGGGTGTAGACGACGTTCACCCCAAGCTTCATCAACAGGCTGCCTAGTACGCCTTCTTCACTGTAGACGGTTGCTAGGGTCAGGCCAGCCACTGAGGTGGGCAGCGCAAAGGGAAGGTCCACTGCAGCATCAATCCACTTCTTGCCTGCAGTCAGGGAACACAAGCAGAGTACAAGCATGTGACGGATCAGCAGTGGCAATATTCTGCAATCATGTGGTTTGAAGGGCGTTCACTGTAGACAGTTGCTAGGGTGAGGCCAGCCACTGAGGTCGGCAGCGCAAAAGGGAGGTCCACTGCAGCATCAATCCACTTCTTGCCTGCATGCAGGGAACAGAAGCATAGAACATGCATGTAAGGGGTCAAGGGTGACAAACTCTTGCATTCATGAAGCGTGAACGTTGTTCACTGTACACGGTTGCTAGCGTCAGGCCAGCCACTGATGTGGGCAGCGCAAAGGGAAGGTCCACTGCAGCATCGACCCACTTCTTGCCTGCATGCATGACGGGGCAGCAGCACGAGTCAAGCATGCAAGGGGTCAGGTGCGGCTGCGTTAAGCCTCATTGTGGCTCTTGCCCATATGAAGGCAAGGCGTCTGGAACAAAATGGGGGCCACAAACAGCTGGCAAAGTAACCCAGCAAGCGGCACTTGCCAGTGTTCGGCCCTGTGTTCTCAGCTTGCGCTGTTGCACAGCCACAACCATGCCTACGGCCCACACCACTGGGAACATGCATGCCCTGGTCAGCAGCATGCCACTGCCATGAGCCACTGCTGCTGATGACCCTGCCATAGCCACTATGCTGCTGCTGCTCAGCATTGACGCTGCCGATCTTTGCTACTGCCAGGCATTGCTGCTGCTTCTCCTGCTGCTGCTGCTGCTAGATAGCTGCTGATATGTGACTCACCAGGCAACTCGAACTTGACGAGCACCCACGCCAGCAAGAAGCCAAACACAGCGTTCACTACGCCAGCCACAATCGCCATGCTGAACGACACATAGTATGCCGACAGCGCAACTGGCTCTGTCGCGCGCGCGATGAACTGCTCCAGAGGGACTAGGCTGGACTTTGCCAGTAGTGCTGAAATGGGCAGCACCAGCATGACTGCAAGATAGCCGAGCATATAGGCCCAAGCCAGAGGGCCCCCTAGGTCCCAGAGCTGTATGCGTGGCAGGCGAAAGCCTCTGCTGCTGCTGGGTGGCTGCCATGGCTGCTCGCTGCTGCTGCCACCTGCAAAGAACAGAAGTTGGTGATGAAGGGTGTTATAGAAGGTGGGTGATGACGTGTGTGTGTCGGCTGGGGTTTGCTGATGTCTGCACAGCAGTGCACATGGTGCTTGCAGGACAAGGTTATCATAATCAAGGACCGGGATAGCCACAGCATGCATGCTGCTGCTTTTAAGATATGTCTCCTGCAAGTGAGGAAGACTGCTGTACAGCCCCCGCACAACCACCCGCTGTATGTCTTGTCCCGTCGCCAGTGTGTGCAAGCCTGACACAGTCACTTACCTGCGCTCAAGGCTCCTGTGGCCTGCAACCGCGTTTGTAAATGCTGCCCCTGATGCTGCTGCAGTGATTGTACTCTGCTGGCTTGAAGTTGGCTTGGCTGCAGCGGTTGTAGAGCTGCACGCCGTTGATGCCTTGCTGCTACTGCTGCTGCTGTGCACCTGCACACCCCTGTGTTGGCAGAAGGCTGGGTCAGAAGTGCTCAACACTCGTGCGTGAGCTTTTAAAGCGCACGAAAGGCCAGGCACGCACCCGAGTGCTGTTGAAGAGCTGCTGCTGGTACCAGCCTGCGGTGTGCTGCTCTGCTGACTGCTGGTGCTACTGCCGATGCCGCTCCGAGCCCCATGGGCAGCTGCTGCATCCGTTCCATTATATTGGAAATGTATTTAAGCTACTACAGACAGCACAGACGCCTGGCTATCTTGCCAGTGGAACAGCCATGATCCAGCCGGCCGACAGCATCGTTCGCAGCGATACAGAGTGTAATACAGCAGTAACAGACTACAATAGGTGAATGTCGTGCTTGCTTGCGTTGATCAAAGGTGCAGTACCACGATTACAAGGGATAGAAAGAAGGCGTTCCTTGCCATTCACGTGCAGCTGTAACCTTGCAATGCTGTTGATTGCAATAAGCTTTGCATCTCAGAGCAATGCAGTGCGTGAACTGCCGGCATGCCGTTGTAACATGCCATGACAAGTGACACAAGGGCAACAGGAGAGCTGTTCATGTTGCACAGGCTCAGCTAGAGCTTCAGTTTGCACGACGTCACCATCCTTAGCACTCTTCTGTTGATCACAATTGCCGAAATTACCCCACCAGCTGCTCTCCAAGTCACTGCTGCACATCTTCACACAGTGCGTGTAGCTGCTCACTTCCCCCTTTGGATTCTGACACACACTCATAGCTCAGCAGCAGAGGCATCTGGTTCCTGTTTGACAGCACTCAAAGCTTGAGACTGATCTAGCCATGGGCAGCGTGAGTGTACACTGCCTGCAGCATCGTTACCCAAGTCATTGGCAGCAACAGCTCTCACAGCAGAGTTGTGATTGGTGTCTGCAGTTCGATGCTGCCAGGGGCGGGCAGCAGAAGAAAGGTTATAGCATACCAGGGCTGGGCTATCAGGTGAGCTCGCTGCAGTGGACACGGCTGCCGCACAACTGCTTGCTGCTGCAACACAGCATGGCCAGTAGCGATAGACATTGTGCATATCATATGATGATCATGTTGCACACCAGCACACCAGCAGCTGCACGTGGTTGATTTGACATCAATAAAAAGGGCCTGAGCACAATCAGCACGTTTGGGCTCTGTGCGCTGGCTCACCATCCCACTGCAATTCTTCTGCAGGACTATCAGGCAGATGAGCAGCATCGCAGCTTTGGTGCAGGGTGAGCTGCAGCAGCAGCAGCAGCAGCCGCAGCAGCAACGATGACCAAGCAATGCTGCCGGCAGTACAGCGACTTGATTGCTCTTTTTTGTTTCGTTTGGGTGCTCGTTGTGGGCATGTGATGCTGAGTTCGAAGCAGCTGCTGATCACAGGTTACATGTTGTGAGCGGCATGCACGGTCTGTGTCCCTCGATGTCGCTGTGGACTATGCTGATTCTTCATACAACTTGGCTGCTGCCGCATTTTCTTACTCCCGCGGCTGCTGCTTTGCAGGCTTGCAGGCAATGACGCACAGCTGCAGGTATGGCATGTATCTGGTTGAGAGCCATCGCAGGCACAGCTACTCAACAGCAACAGCTCTGCAGCATCAACACAGCCAGTAGCACTGCAGCTGAGAGCAGCAGGAGTAGGATGGTTCCTCTCTTTTTGTCCTGCGGCATTGTATTAGGCGCCGTGCAGCCATCAATTTACAACAGAACCCGCGGCAACTGATTTTGCTGAAGTGGTCAACACAGAGCCTCATGATGTGGCACACGTGCAACTGTGAACCGCTGTCATTTACCTGCCTGCACCTACACCCACTGGCATGCAGGGTGACAAGTGGCGCAGAGCTTTCCTGCAAGTGGCTGCAGCAGTGGGCGTGCATGCTCAACAAAGCAGCGAACCGCAGCTAGATGCTGTGTTAGCAGCAGTGGCGAACCTACAGCAGTCAGAGCTGCGCTTACAGGTGTGCACGTGGTTCTGGTGCAGCCCAATGGGTTCCGTGGTGTGGCAGGCGAATGTGTTTGCATTGAACATGTCACCACTGTTACATTGGTTGCAGCATGCTTGTGTGGCCACGCAACAGGATGACAATGTCAACAATGTCCTTAGAACTTCTAGTGTTTGTGCCTTCTGTGGGTGTGTTGCATGCTGCTGACTGTGCTGCTTGTGCTTCCAGATGCTTTTGACCACAACTGGAGCTGCTTCCTGTAAGCTTCTGCACTCATGCACGTGCTCAACTGAGCTGTGCTATGTGTGCTGTTCCTTTAGCGGCATGCATTCACTTCCGCTCTTGGCGATTTGCCACTTTCCCTCTTTCTTTGCTTCAGTGGGGCGCGGGGCCGATGGCGTTGATGCTGTGGCTCGTATGGGCAACGCGATATGATGACGCATTTGCCTTCAACGTGCTCGATTGGATGCGCGTGTGCATCTGTTTGACTGTGCTAGCACCAGTTGGTGCTGACTCAGTCCAACAGATCGACACTCGCATCTAACTGGGCAGGCTGATAGTGAATGCATCATCATCTTCGTGTCACCCATTCATGCTGCAGGGCTGTCCATGCTCTGCAGTGCTGTCCTGCAACCCTGCAGCGTGTGATCTCCTGCAACCCTGTCCCTGTTTCCTGCAAGCTGCTGCACTCATGTCTATACTCAACTGAGCTGTGCTACGCGTGCTGTCCTGCAACCCTGCCCATATTTCCTGCAAGCTGCTGCACTGATACCTATGCTCAACTGAGCTGTGCTGCATGTGCTGTCCTGCAACCTTGCCTCTGTTTCCTGCAAGCTGCTGCACTCATGTCTGTGCTCAACTGAGCCGTGCTACGCGTGCTTTCTTGCAAACCTGCGCCTGTTTCCTGCAAGCTGCTGCACTCATATCTATGCCCAACTGAGCTGTGCTGTGTGTGGTTTCCTGCAACCCTGCGCCTGTTTCCTGCAAGCTGCTGCACTCATGTCTATGCCCACCTGAGCTGTGCTGTGTGTACTTTCCTGCAATTCTGCCCCTGTTTCCTGCAAGCTGCTGCAGCAGCAGGAGGCTGCCCTGCAGGTGCAGGTGGCGCACCTCACGCTGCAAAACATGGAGCTGCGACGGGAGCTAGGCAGTGGATGGAGTGCAGCAGAGCCAAGCGTAATGCAGGTGAGGGCGCAGCGGGACAGGATAGGAGAATACATGCCGACAATTGGCTACTGCAAGTGCTCTACACTGGCTGGGCTAGAGCTGGTCCCTGCCATGCAGCAAGCTCTATTGGTCCCATCTTGATGGGGATTCATTTTACTTTGGACGCTTTCTATCCAGTATCATGTGGGGGTTCATATCTGGTGCATGCAGGTGCGCCATCTGATGCTTGACCCGTGCAGCAAGCGCTGTTTGCCTGACCTTGATTGGGCTTCCTACTCTGCTTCTCTCCTTAGGATGCATGCAAAACAAGATCCTGTCGTGGTCCAGTGTTATGGCTGCAGGTGCGGCAGCTGGTGCTTGACCCAGTGGTGCAGCAGGAGTGTCTTTGATATGATGCATGTGACACGCTAATAGATATGTGCTGGTTGCTGTGCTGCGCATGCAGGTGCGTCAGCTGGTGCTCGACCCTGCTGTGCAGCAGGAGTTTGTGCGGCTGCGTCGTGAGCTGGAGGAGGCGCGCAGCACCATCACGCAGCTCAAGGAGCAGAACGACAGCCTCAACTTCACAGCGGTGAGGCCTTAGGGTTATCGGATCAAGGTTTGCTGCTCTTCAAGTTCCCGTCCAGTTCTGGTTGCTGTGCCGCGCAGCGCAGCACCATCACGCAGCTCAGGGAGCACATCGACAGCCTCAACTTCACAGCGGTGAGGCCTTAGGCTTGAGGCCTTGGGTTTGTTATATCAAGGTTTTGCCGCTGTTGCAGTTGCAGGCAGAACGACAGCCTCAACTTCACAGCGGTGAGGCTCCAGGTTATAGGCCACGCAAACATGCCACAACTACCTTGGATGCCTGAATACCCTCCTCTGTGTCACAGCACACTTGAACGACAACTCACGATCGGTAATGCTGCGACTCATCCTGCGCAGGAGCCCAAGATCATCTGTCCATCTATGCTTTTGTGCATATTTGCCTCCTCCTCCTGGTTGTAACATGCCACAATACTGCGGCTGCTTGCATGCCCTTTTCTATAACACAGCTTACGCAACTGTAACAACTAATTGATTGTGTTGCTGCGGTTCACCCTGCGCAGGAGTCCAAGATGGGCCGTGCGCTGATCAACAAGACAAAGCTGCTCGCAGAAGAGAACCAGGAGATGGCCACACAGCTGCGGGAGGGGCCAGCAGCAGCACAGGTGCGACGCATCACCCGCCCCAAACCTATAAAATACATAGTATAATGTATTGCATGGTTGGGAAGCTGCAACAGCGTGCGCACTGAGTCGCATCCAGCAGCAACTTGTGTAAATCCACACAAGTGACGAAGCAAGTGCAGCAGCATCCAATTCCTGCGATTTGTGTATCATGTCTGCTAAAGTCTGCTGCGGCACCTTGTCAGAGGGCAAGGGCGACACTTGCATGCTTTCCGCTGCGTCACTGGGAGTTTGCTGATTACACCAAACCGGCACCGCTTACCCTGCGCTGGCCACTACACGCTCAAACCCGCCTCTGTGCTTATGCTGCCCATTCATAGAGTAGGGGTGTGTGGGTCAGGCGCATTTTCACCCTAGACACCATTGAAGGCATCATTGTTTTGACCTCAGCCATGCATGGAGACTTCTCAGGAAGTCACCCAGTGTCCAAAATATGTACAGGGACGTGCTTGCAACTTTCGAGTGCTCATGCTGCCCATCTTAACAAAAACCCGCATGTTGCAGGGTGCGCTGCTGGCGCTGGAGCGCCACCATGCAGTCGAACTGCGCAAGGCACTGTCCGAGGTCCGCGACCACTGCTGCTTCCTTGAAGAGGAGAACGAGCAGCTCAGCATGCTGTCTTTTTTGAACGCACGGCAGATATCAGAGCTGCAGGCTGCTGCTGGTGGCTCGGGAGGTGGAGCTGCTGCTGCTGCTGGCGGGGACAGGGACAGGGGGGACAGAGGGGACAGGGACAGACTGCGCAGCAGAAGCAGGAGCAGAAGCAGGTGAGTCGTGGCTTCTTTCAGAAAGTAATTCGGTTACATTGGACTGACCAAGCAAACCAAAATGTTACTTCATATAAAGAGGGATGTGGAGTTGCCGTCCATAGGGGGCGGTGCTGTAGCAAAAGGGTAATGAGAGACGTGTGCACGCAGAGTGTGCTGCTAGCGCTGGCTGCTGCAGGTTTGTGGTGACTGACTAACCGTGATGGCTGCTCTGGCTGCTTGGTAGTGCCTGCAGTTGATTTTCCTTGCTGCTGTTGATAAGATGTCTGGCAATGGGCAGTGCAGGCAGGTATGTAGAGTGCGGTGCTAAGGCATCAAGGGGTAGATCGACTACTAACAGTACGGTGCTACGGTGCTGATCGACAGATATTCCCGCAAGTAACATTCAAACTGTGGGCGTTTTCACTGCGGGTGCTTGCTGCAGGGACAGGGCAGACAAGCACCAGTACTCGATGAACAAACGGGGCGGCGGCTACGCAGGGAGGCACGGGATCCGGCAGCAGCAGGGGTCGAGGGGCCGACAGCTGCAGCAACAGAGGCCGAGGGCGCGGCAGGGCTACTGACAGCAGCGGATGCAAAAGCAGCGGCACTCTCAACAGGAAAGCAAGCAAGCAAGCACGCAAGCAGCCAGCGGGTCGGACCCGGCCCCTGCATGCCAAGCCAAGACCCGGCCCCTGCAGGCGAGGCGGCGCTAATGTGCTGGGCACATGTGAATGCTTGCTGAGGCTGAGCTGGTGCATGGCTGCAGCCTGCATTATGCTGAAGGTACCTCGCCACTACCAGCAGAATGGGATGTAGCAAGATCTTCTGACGGTGTCTGCTACGGGCGTAGCCAGAGGTTTGTGCAATTCGGTAGCGTAGATTGGGCCAGCATTCACAGTGAGCTTGTGGTGCTGTGTTTCCGTGTTCGAATTGGTTTGGTGGTGAATTGGATGGGTCGAAGTTACAAGTAAGCCACATGTGTGACAGCACGGCATTGCAATTACCACCGTTATAGAGCTGAGTCAAATATCGTCCTGGCAGATCTACCTAGACACCTGTGGAAAGCAAGCTGTTGATGCATCCAGTCCACTTCATCATCACGCTGGCCCTGTGTAGCTTGTCAGTGCAAAGCCTGTATGTGAAACTGCGTAACTACCTTGTCTTTTGTCGTGCCTGCTCCCCAAGAATTCAGAGGAGCGGCAGTTGACGGGACAACGCGTCGGTTCACATGACATGACGTTGTCACCAAGAGCGATTCTCGGTTTGGTTTGCCACATGTCTCCCTGGATTATGTTCAAAAAAGGTGCTGATCCGGTAGTATCTCGAGGCACGGTCATAATAGCAGCTGCAGCTGCTCTAAAATTGCAGCGTCTTGCGACCTTTGAAGGCGCTCCGAGTCAATGACTCAAGCTAGGACAATGATAAGTAGATGCACCTGGGCCACTCATTGAATTGATCGAGCTGGGGCGTGCTCTTGGAGCCATCAGCAGCAGCAACATGCTCGACAGCAGCAGGCAGCATCAGCTGCAACTGATGCAGCAAGACCGAGGCAACGCTCTGCTCCACCTGTGCATCAGCGTGCTCTCCATGGCGTACCTTGCACGACGCGGCTCTGCAGAGCAGCAGCATGAACGCAGTGTTATCCTGTCCCTGATGCTGGTGGAAGCAGCTGCACTGCTCGTGCATGCGTACAGCAGTTACAAAGGATCAGCTGCAGCAGGTTTCTATGCAAGGCATCGCACGATGTGCACACTTGTGCTGCAGAGCGTAGAGTTTGCAGCAAACTTAGCGTACATTCCTCGCGCCTTTGCGCTAAATGTGACTGGTCAACTGGCGGGTGGCAAGCATCACCTGGTCATGTGGAACTCGCTGGTGTCTGGTGAGCAGCAAAGCTTGCTTAGCTGCCTTGCCTTGTGTATCACATGCAGGTTTTTCCTGACAAGTTCATGTAGTCTTTCACAGTACACTGAGCAGCTCACTCAGCATTGTCGGGCTTGCAGCAACGGTCACAATGTTACCCCTACATCGCCCCCCAAGCAAGCAGATTCTCATGCATGATTGTAACAGTCTAATGCCTGGTATTCCGCCGCAATGCTCTCCTGCAGGCTGTGCTTCCTTCAACGTAGCCCTACATTGCCTCTCCATGCGGCTGCCGCTGCACATCGCAGCTCCGTTTGCAGCAGCAACAGCAGCCGCCGCATTTTCCATGCTGCCACAGCACATCAACTACCTCTGCATGCCGCAGATCAGCAGCATTGCAACTGGCTTCAAAAGCGACGTGGATATGGTGTACAATACGGCGATAGGATTGCTAGCAGGCGCAAGCAGCTATGAAGCAGGGCTGCCAGTGACCGCGCCTTGTCCCCAGCTTGCGCTGATGCTGTGGTTCAGCTTGTGCTTGGTGTGTGTGCTGCCGTTGTACTACCTTGCTGTTATGGAGATGAACAGCAGGCAGCTTGAAGTCAGCAGCAGCGGCAGGCTTGCTCCAGCAGCAGCAGCAGCAGGTGTGCAGACTAGTCTAGGTTCTAGGCCGCTACAGGAGCTGCACAGCAGCAGCAGCAGCAGAAGGCCTTGCGCCGCACAGGAACAGCAGCAGCAGCAGCAGCCGTGCTGTGATTGCATCAGAGGCAGCAGCAGCACCCACACCAGCAGCGGGCGCCACTCCTGCAGACCATATGTATGCGGCTGCTTTGCAGCTGCAGCAACAGCCGGTACCTGGCGGGGTAGCTCCACTGGGCAGCTTATGGTGTTGTGCCTGTCATGTTGCGACTCTGTTTCTAAGCAGCTGTTTTGTGTGGGCTGTTGTGGATGTGGCGGTGGCTGCGTTTGTGCCAGAGTGCGGCAAAGCCAGCGCTGCGGCTATTTGAGTGCACTGCTTAGTTGGCTTGAAATAAAAAGGAGAAGCAGGGGTTCAATATAACCCCAAAGCCAAGGATTAATGGGTTGACTGCATGCCGCCTGGCTACTAGCACAGCATGAATTGCTTAGGGGCTGTTGTCAAAGTGACCGATCAGCAGGAACTGGTTTTTCATTTTCATGCTTTGCTGGAAATTTCCGAGAGCCCCAAACTTGGGAACATTTGCGTGCTTGGTTGTGATGATTGAGTGGGGTTTAATGGTGCGAGCGTGTGGCTGGATGCCCTGTTTTTTTCCCCAAATTGCCAGCTGTGACTGTGGTGAGTTGCCACAGCACATTAGTTTGCGACGTGTCCTGGGGTCATTTTCCAGGGTTGTGGTGTCATCCTCCGGTATGGAGCGCATGTCGTTGATGCTATACGGCATGAATGGGTGGTAGTATGATGTTGGTGGTCCTCATGCAATTTGCTGAGGTGGGGGCTGGTGGGGTTCAACGGTTGGAAGGTGCGGTTTGAGTGGGTGAAAGGTGGGGGCGGGCGGGACGAGGAAGGTCATACTTGCTTACGAGCAGTTGCCATTGTGCAGATGCCCTTTGGCCCTTCAGTTTTGGTGGCTGGGTTGCATGTACAATATACAGTGGCGGAGTTGCATGTAGGCCCACCTCTCTGGGTTTGTACCTTCTGTGAGGTTATGTGCCTTGCAGGTTCAGCTGTTAGCGCTGTGGGCTGTGACAATGCATTGCTCCTCACATGCATCATTGGCAGAGGTGCTGCCTGTTGTCCTGTGTTTGCTGTATGCAACTGTTGGTGCTTTTGGCCTTGTTCCTCATATGATATTGTACAAGCACCATCGGCATCTTCTGGTGCAAAGTCGGCACGTTCAACGGCAGGATACAAACTCTGACACACAGGATCCAAAATCTGATATACACATGCTGCTACACGCTGCAAGCGCCTGCTGCAGTTGAGCCCAACCGGGCAGCGCTTTGATGCCTTTCTGCCTGTCTTGTTATGTGTATTGTGGTTTTTCTTCTCTTGGGCTCCTAATCTTTGTCGGGTGGGTGGAGCACGTAAAGTCTTAATAGTGACAGTAATCCCAAATCTAGATCTGCTTCAAATGAAGGTGTGCGCATATTGGCTGTCACGCCTTGTCGGCGGGTCCTTTGGCAAGTAAGGTCTTCTATAGCGATTCGACGTAGGCCGTAGTTGTATAGAAGGCTCAGTTAGTTACCAAGGGAAGGCTTCACACAATAGACGAGGCTACGAGGACTTGAGAGGTCTGATGGAAAGACTTCTTGAGTGAATACTTCTTGTTGAGTGAGGAGAGGCCCCCTCTATTTATAGCCTTGGCGAAAACCTACAACGCCTCCTCAACTGCCTACAATTGGAACATTCTGGACCAAGGAAGCTTCTAGACAATCCTAGAACATACTACTTCCGGAAACATCTACATCCTTCCGGAGACTTCTAGAACTTCTGGAACATCTGGAACCTTCTGGAAACATCCAGAACCTTCTAGAACCTTCTAGAAACTTCCGGTTCCTTCAACCTTACATTGGCTGTGGTGATGCCTGTAGTAGCTACTACAGTCGCATGAGTCTAGAACTTTGCCTTGGCCATGTTATGGCATAATGGCATTTATCACGTCATTTGGCAGGGCACGTCTCTGCCTGTTGTTATCATCCGTGTAGTGTATGGTTGGTTGTGCTGGTGCTGGAACTGTGATACGTGGTGAACAACAGAGGCCACTGCAGTGGATTCATCATGTCAGCATGCATTGTTGCACGTGGGAGGTTTTCAAGCGAAACCTGATCAGACATTGGTTGTTTTTGAAGAGTTTTTTATTTTCAAAGGCAATGTTTGTGCCTGGCTTGGACCCAGGTTGCCATGTTTGGCTGTGGTGGCTGGTTGTGCTGAAGCGAGATGATGATCACCTAGTGTTTGCTCTGAAAGTGACATGGTGACCTGGGAACCCGAACGCATTCTTGATGCAGTCCAGCTGTGCTAATTTGCACTATGGGTTGCTTGGGGGTAACAAGCCTTGAAGGGTGGTGTGATCATCATCATGGCCTAGGATTGAATGATTTGTTTCCATCTGGTGGACAAGGAAACTGTGCGTAGCTGATTGGTTGGCTGATATGTCATCTTACGTCATAACGTATGCTGAATTGTATATGCATGGTTGTGATATGTTGCTGTTCCTGCTGGGGGTGCAACTGCGCAGTTGCATGCCACTGCGTGGAACGCTGTGTGTGCGGCTTTTGAAGCTGCGCTTGCATCGCCGGGTTTGGTTGTGACTGCCCAGGAACTCCTGCAGGCAACCCCGCAACCCTGTATGTTGCATCATGCAGTAGTACTGCGGGTCTTGAGGGCTTGCAACCTTTTGTGTTGTATCCATTGTGGGCTTAAGAGCGGTGATTCAACTGGGTACCGTAGTGCGGCACTGTGCTGCATGCTTGTGCAACGGACTGAGCTAGCTCACCGGATTTAAGGCGTTCTTTGATAGGGGTCGGCGGGGTTCACAGACTGAGAAGCATGCCTGTCACAGGGTGCTGCATGAAGCGCCCATGGCCAGTGCACTGGCCACGTGCATGCATTGCTTGTTTGGCTCTGGTTGGCTTGGTTGCTTTGTGCCCAATGAGCCTGTCATTGGCTTTTCAAACGGGCGATGTTTCCTTCTTGTAATAACAAAATGTGGATCTGAGTCATCGGTTGGGGGTGTTACACAGGGACATGCATGCATATGGGGCGGTCCCATATGCATATGGGGCGGTTGGGGGCGCCAGGCAGCGGCAATCTGGCAATTGGCGCAGATCGGCAAGACAGCTGCACAAAGGCACCATGTCGCCGGTGTGTAAATAGAGCGGATTTCAGCTCCCGGAGCAGCCCCGGGCTCAGTGAGGGCGATCTGACTCAGAAGTTGCGTGTCACACACAAGTTGTCCGAACTCATCCAGTAATTGACCGTTGATAGACCATGGTCATGGTGGTACATGGAGCTGATAAACCTGCTATGGCTTGATCTGGTAATTTGATGATGATGATGATGATCAACCTGCTGCTGCTCAGCATGTAATGGTTACATACGGCCAGCCAGCCACTGCAGCCTGTAGTGCATACGGGCTGCTCACAGCAGTGCAGTGCCAGTAGCAGCTGCTACCATCATATACGCGCATGCATGCTGGTGCCGTCATCTCAAGAACATCCAGGCCACGGGCCAGCACGGTGCTGCACAGCTGCACTACTAGTGCGCACTGAGTGCAGTACTTTATGCCTCTAACATGGCACCGCAACATGTCCCACACGCGGCGTTCAACACTGGCCATCCGTGCAGCGCTGCTTGCAAGCACGATCATGATGCCTGACACACAGCGTAGCGAGCGCCATATACTCGTGTGCCATCCCTATACAGTGCTGCAGCAACTCATGCGCTACTAGCAGGCGGTGACAAACCCACAGCTGTGCGTGCTTGCACAAACGATGGCACTGCAACATGCATGCCCCACACAGGGCGGTAAACCCACACTACGGCTCTTTATATTGAGGTGCCATTGATAGCAGCTGCTCCAGCACCTCCGGAGCTAGCTGCGACACATCCAAAGCCACCGTCTTGTACCCTAATGGGTCAGGGATAGTGCCGCGCCCTAGCGGACCACCCCCACCCTTGCTGGCAGCGGCAGCAGCAGCAGCGGCAGCAGCAGCCTTGCCAGCCGCTGCACGCTGCTGCAGTGCCGGCCGCTTGGCTTCATGCTGCACAGCATCACGATCATCTGCTGCTGCTGCTGCTGGTTCACTAGCATCACCACCCGGGTCATCTCCTGCAGCTGCTGCTGCCCCTCCCTCAGACGACTGCCGAGCTCGTTTGCTGCCAGCAGTCCTGCCCCCCCTGCTGCCCCTGCCTCTGCCGCGTGTAGGAGATGCCACATCACTCGCACCTGCTACCTCACCTTCCGCTGCTGCTGCTGCTGCTGCAGCCTTGCGGCCCCTGCCTCTCCCACGGCCCCTGCCACCACCAGCAGCAGCGTCAGCCGGCGCTGCATCTGCTGCAGCGGCTGCAGCAGCGTCTGCTGTTGCCGCTGACTGTGATGCTGCAGGAGGTCCCGGGTATGACGGCGGCGCCTGCGGCGGCGGCACTCCCCGCTGCTGCTGCTGCTGCTGAGGCTGCTGCTGCTGTCTGCTGCCCATGTTACCAAACCCACCTTGTCCCATCCCTCCATGTTGCTGCTGCTGCTGCTGTTGATGCGGCTGCGGTTGTCTTTGCTGCTGCATTGGCGGCGCTTGCGGTGGCGGCACTCCGTGCCCCGCTGCCACAGCCGCCAACTGCTGCTGCTGCTGCTGCTGCTGCGAGTGATAGTTGAGCTCATCATAGTAGCTGTTCACCCAGGTACCGTTAGGCAGCTGGGGGTAGATGGGATTGTTGAACTCATCGACCTGCACAGGCCCGGCATAATGAGGTAGCGGTGGCGGCAGGATGACGAACCGGCCCTTGGCCCGGCGCTGCTGCAGGTGCTTGTCGCTCCTTACGTTGGCAAAAGCAGAGGGCATCTCTTGGGGTGGCAGGAGGCGAGCTTGATATGGAAGCTGCCAGTCTGCGTTCTGCAGAGCACAAAAGTGGAACATGAACGAAGAGCATGAGTGAAGAGCGTGAAAGCGAACGCACAAGCAGAACATGACGAAAACCAGAAGAGCATCAAATCAAAGAAATGACAGACTAGGCAACACGTACAAACGCCCGGCATGTGAGCAGGACAGCCAGCACGGTGAAGTAGTTGTGTACAAGGCGCCTGCAGAAATAGTGGTGCAAGCATGCACAAAATGGAAGCCCACAAACAACACAGCAGACATGGCGATGCGATGAACCTAAACACGTCACACCTTTGGCATATGATGGTCTTGGCTGTACATGTGGCACGGTCCTGTCACACCGCAGCTAAAGCTGTAAATATCTACTTATATACTATGCATTCAGGCAGCAAGGACGCTTATAGCAAACCACAGCACTTCACATACCCTTTTCCTGTTGCCCCCTCCACGCCATCCCATCACGTTGTCCGGCTGCTGCTGCTGCTGCAGCGGCGGTCTGCTGCCGCCACCCGCAAGCCGCTGCTCACGAGTTGGCGACTGCTGCTGCTGCTGGTGCTGCTGCTGGTGCTGTTGCTGCTGGCTAGATTGGCCTCGTGTTGTCAGCTTGTCAGGTGGCGGCAGCGGCGGCGCGTGCACTGCCTCCAGACTGTCCACCTTTTGCAGCACAAACGCCATGTACAGCTTGGACGCCTGCAAAATAAGCGCGTGTGCGGTGAGGATGTTGCACTAGCAATCGCTTGTTGAAAGTGTCATCTGCTGCATTCACCAGGAGAGAGGGGGGGGGCGCGGCGGGCGTACACGGCGCGTGCACTGCCTAAGGGCTATCAATTTATGCAGCACAAACGCCATGTACAGCTTGGACGCCTGCAATACAAATACGTATGCAATGAGAAGCTTCCATTTCCCATTGCGACAGCATCACGGTGCAGATGCCACAGCTGCTAGGCGAAGGAGAGGTGCTCAATCAATGCATGCGGCAGCAACCACTGGCGTCAACAGCATCAACCTACAAGTGCACCATGCAGTGCTGCTGCTGCTGCTGCAGGCATTGGGGCAGCTACAGCTGCTGCTCACCATGGCCAGGCTTGCATCAGCATCTGGTGGGTACTTTGGGGAGAAGTGCTTCATGGGCTTGCCTGCATCTGCCTGCAGCAGCAAGGTTCCATACGATATTGCTTTTCAGATTGACGTAAGCAGCGTGCTCGTTGGATGAGCTGCAGCAGCCCCCCACCCCCCTGTTCTTCACCAGGGCAGTGCATTCAATAATGCTTCAGCCTGGTAGGCAAGCTGCTGCTGATGACCTGGCAGTGCAGATGACACGCACACAAACATCCAAAGAATACGCCGCTGACATGCATAAAAAGGAAAAAAACAGAACATGGCTAGGCAGCTCCAACCCACCTCGTGAACAGGGCATTTGATCATTCAATTGGTCTAATACACACGCTGTTTGAAGCAACAGGGGGTGACCATAAAGGAGGTCGAATAACCCACCTCTTCAAACAGGGCATCCAGCGCTGGGTCTTCAAAGTTGACCACCTACAGGCATTGTTATAGCACAGCACGCAGAGCAGCACAAAATGTTTAGAGCCGAGGACAATGACATGCAGCTGACACTGTTCTGCAGCTGCCATCTGTTGTTGCTGCTGCTGCCGCTACTGTGGCAATCGCTGCCGGCTGCAAAGAAGCTGCCTAGCCCATGCTGCCCAGTGCACGCAGTACCCAACCACCAGGCGCATTACCCTTTTGTTGAGGCCTGCGCATTAGCCTTTTGATGAGGGGAGATATGTGATCGCGTAGCAAGCCCGATCGCATATCCCCCCTCCACCAGTACCCAACCACCAGGCGCATTACCCTTTGGATGAGGGGGATATGCGATCGGGCTTGCTACGCGATCACATATCTCCCCTCATCAAAAGGCTAATGCGCAGGCCTCAACAAAAGGGTAATGCGCCTGGTGGTTGGGTAAGCCTCTCAACTCACTCACCGGGTGCAGGCCGTACTTCTTGGCCACTGACAGCAGCACCTTTTCAAACACCAGGTACTCGTGGCTGCCCTCAGTGAAGCCCTCGTGGCCCTGCACCACCGTGTCGCTGATCTCCATGATGTACGGCGAGCCAAACGGCGACTCCTTGCCCTGCAATTCATGATTAAAATAAGAACAAGGCACGTGGGAGAAAACAGGGTTCAGTGCAGAAAGACACGTGCACTGCCGGGTGACATGTACAAACAACAAAGTCCGGCTTGCCTGTGGTCAAACTTCCAATTTATATGGTGTGCGCCTGAAAATATGCATGCACAAAGCAGCAGGCTTCCACAAACCCCATGCTGCAGCCACACCTGCCACTCCTGCTTGAGCATGAGGTGCCCCTGCGACACCTGCCCTGACGCCTTCACTAGGTGTGCCTTGACGCGCTTGCCATCTGGCACAGTGCCAAAAAAGTAGCCGCCTGCACAGCAGCATCAACTTTCAACAAAGGCATGGCACACGCAACGCTTGCAGGATAGAACAGCACTTGCTGCTTTGACAAGCAGCGCATGCCATCTCTGGTCATACACCGCGTGCTGCAGAAGCAGTGCAAGCGACTGCCGTCACCTGTTCAACAGGTGGAAGTTCCACCTGGCTTTCGGTTTGCTGCCACTGTCTCCAAAATTTTGGTCACCCACACAAGCATATTAATCTACAGCAATTTAGAACTGCATCACCTGTTACGTAACTGCTAGCACTAATGAGTGCGCAACTGCCAGAACATGTCGCAAGTGGCTTGAAGTTTGCTGCCAATGCCACCATCAGCGCACAGCAAAACAAAACAGCGCGACATGGATGACTGCAGGCAGGTGCCGCGGCCCCTGCTGGCTTGATCTCTGCTGCCACTGCCAGCATCAGCGCACACAGCAAAGAACACAGTCACACAAATGACTGCAGGCAGCTGCTGCGGCCCCTGCTGGCTTGAGGTTTGCTGCCACTGCCAGCATCAGCGTGCAGCACAGAACGCAGTCACACCGCCGACTGCAGGCAGCTGCAATGTCCCCAGTCCCACCGGGCTTGAGGGTTGCTGCCACTGCCAGCAACAGCATGCAGCACAGCACAAAGTCACAAGGACAACTGCAGGCACAGCTGCAACGGCCCCTGTCGCACCTGGCTTGAGGTTTGCTGCCACTGTCTCCATGCACTTGGTCACCCACATAAGCATACGTCCATAACTGCATCACCTGCTACGTAAGACTAGCACTCAGGAGTCCAAACTGCCAGGGCTTGAGGTTTGCTGCCACTGGCAGCATCAGCGTGCAGCAAAAAACACAGTCGCACCTGGCTTGAGGTTTGCTGCGACTGTCTCCATGAGCTTCATGAGCGATGACTCGCGCTCAAAGAAGTAGTGCAGCGCAAACATGCAGGTGGCTGCGTTATACTGCCGCTCCTGCTGCAGCACCTCGAGCCCCAGCTGGTCTGTCTGCTCGAACACTGCCTGCATGCTGCAGCCTGCAGAGAGCAGACATTGAAAGGAAACCAAGTTAGGCACACTGCAGTGGTCTGGCGACGTCAGCAACCAATTGCCGGTTGCTTCACAGCACGAACCCTCTGCCTCTATGTGTCGCAGCAGCACTGCTGCTGCAGGCACTGCATGCCACTACTGAACAATGCCTGGTTCTGTCAACGATCACTGTAGCTGCCTTCTGCGCACATAGGGCATGCCATGCAGCTGTGGCTGCTGCACCAGCTGCTGCTGCGCTGTCAACATGCCTTGCAGCACCACCTGCTCGCCTGCTGCCAACACACCCAATGCAAGTGCTGCTGTTGGGTGCTGCTGCTCGCTGCGCACCTCTATCTCTCTGCAGCAGCTCCCCATAGCGCCTGCGTGCCTCCTCAACCTCCCTAGGTGCCAAGTCCAGGCCCTTGACATAGCCCACCTGCAAACCATTGGCATGCACACATGCAAAATCAGACGCTGCAACACGTGTTAGCATTTGCTTGCAGGAACTGCAGCACTAAAGCAACCACAAACAATGCTGGGGGACAAGTCCAGGCCCTTGACATAGTGCACCTGCAAGACATTGACAAGCACTTGTAGGATCAGAAGCTATAGCATCTGCTTGCCGGACCTGCAGCACTAGAGCAACCACAAACAATGCGCGGCAGCGCTGGAGGACGAATCCAGGGCCTTGATGTGGCCCATGTGTGGCAGCACCAGGTATAGAAGTGCACGAGACGAAGCAAGAAGCTGCAGCCCGCAACTACACAGCAGATGACGCGCATCTGCTTTACACTGGCTTTGCTGCTACAGCACTACATGTGGATGACGTGTGCGGCTTCGTACTGCCAGCTGCTGCAGCTACTCTGGTGCTGCCTGTCTTTCATCCCTGAGCTGCTACGTCTGCTGCTGCAGTACACTACAGTGAAACACCAGCAGAACAGCAGCTGAAATAGAAACAACAGTGTCACACCTGCGCAGACTTCCATTTGTGCAGGTCGCCGCCACGCCCGCATGCGTAGTCTAGCAGTGCTTCTGCGCCATACGCAAACCTGCAGGAAACGCACAGAAGCAGCATCTGTGAGCATGGCCTGCCTCCATCTAAAACATTAAAACAGACCGCATCTGCTGCTGGTGCAGCCCTGGCATTTGCAGCTGCAGGTGCAGCAGCATCCATACCTGTAGATCAAGCGCCGCTTGATTTCATTGTGGTACTGCTTCAGGGGCGCTGCAGGGCCCTCACGCCTCCTTGCAAGTGCCTAAAACAACAGATTATGCGTCACATGTGCTAGTGTTGCTGTAAAGCAAAAGCATCATGGGCAGGCCTCTGCTGCTGCTCACCTCTCTTGTGTTGACACCCTCCTCTACATGCTGGTTGTAGTGCTCCTTGATAAGCTCCCTGCTGGCCGCTATGCTGCCGTCACTTGCATCCATCCCAGGTACTAGTGGAGCGTAATGCCCAGTGGAGCCATGGTGCAACCAGCTGCAGTTCGAAGGACGTTGGCAGTGCAGTAGCAAGGGGCAAGCAACAGACGTGACGGACGTCGCAATATCCCTATAAGAATATGCCGCATCATAGAAATCACTTCATTGTTGATGCATGTCTTCACATACAGCTGCCAACACTGCAGTGGGCTCTGGGCCTGTCACAACAGGGTTATGTCCTCGGTTCAAGTCCATGTGCACCTGAGGCTTCCCGGAGTCACAGCGTGCCACCACAAACTTGTTGGTTCTGGATGTGGATTTCGTGATAGGGTGGATCATACTGCTACCATGTTCAGCCAGCACAAATGCCATCAAGGTCTCGTAGATGGTAGCACTGCCTCTCGATCTTCACCGGACTGCATATTATGTTTCGATGAAATGTTTTCTACATAAAGATTGAACACAATACGACCTGGGGGTGCCGGGCAATACTGATTTCCCGCGTCAGGCCCTGAGGGCAGCAACAACATCAAGCATGTCCAGTCTCAGCAGGCAGGTTACGCTGTCCCAAGCATAGATAGGAGGTTGCTGTGATTACAAGCTCTGCGGTTACACGCTGCCACATAGCCTAGCAGCGTCGCCGACTGACACCATCAGTTCCTGCTGGCAGCACTGCTGAGCACCAGTCAGCAGTCAACAAAATGGGTTAGGCTGCATCGACTCTGGCCTCACCACTGACAGACATACATTATGGTTGCAGGTCCAGCGCCCAGCGGCGGTTGCGCAGGATGAAAGCCACAAAACTGGCAGATGTTGAATATGAGGAGCCTGCTCCCTTTGGCAGTGTGCCGCTGTCAAAGCGCGTACACAATTGGATAGAGAGGACTGAAGCAGGCAAGTGCAATTCAGGCAGCGCGGCTCATACACTCTTCAACACATTCAAACCCAGTAATGGCAGGATTTCCCTTGCAGATGCTGTTGAGCTTCAGTTTCACTGATTGCGCATGGGGTTAATTGTCCTGCAGGCATCCAGATTGACATCTTGTCGTCTCTGCTGTCAGTGCTCACCGTATTCACATATATGGTAAGACCCAACCACAACTCCAGTAGACATGGCAGCCAAGTCCTTCCAACGAATGACGGGCGTACACATGCTGTGACAGTAGCTCCAGATCTGCAGCACCACAAGGACGCTGATGAACTGTTCCTGCAAGTGACATACAGCAGCGCAACAACACTGCACGTGCTGAGGTACTCTGTGCGAGCAACATGTAGCAGGAGCATAGTAATGACACATAGGCACAACACTCATGGACTTTCGCATCTGCTGTACTTTCCTGCAACCCAGGTTGAGACAGCGCTACCAGATTACCACCCAGTGTACCAGAGCTTGCGGCAGGTTGACTTGGTGTGCAGCTGCCTGTTCCTGCTGGAGTGGGCCTTCTGGCTGTGTCTGGCGCATGACAGGTGGCGCTACTTGTTCAGCAGCCAAAGCGCCCTTGACTTGGCCACCACCATCCCCATCTTCGTATCGTTTGCGGCTCACCACGATGTGAGCATGCAGCCTGCTTTGGAACAACTCATGCAACAGATGGCAGCAGGATTTGCACAGCGGCAGAGCAGCTGCCTGCAGCAGAACGTACTTCTGCTATAATCCAGACCCTCAGCTTGGACAGCGTTATGCACATGCTACGTCCTGTTGTTGAAAATGGTCTGGGGCTCGCACCAAAGCTAATCTGTGATGCGACTTCAGGGTGCTTGCAGTGGCGCACTTTTTGGCTGTAACATTGGGTCTACTGTAAATCACAAGTTGGGCTTGACGTGACACCAGCTGCATATGTTGCTGCTGCATTTGGTGTTGCTGCTGCTGCTGCTGCTGCACAGGCCTCCACATCAGCAGCGTCTGTTGTTGAGAGCATGGTGCGCATCCTGCGGATGCTGCGTGTGTTCAGGATCTTCCGGCTGGGCAAGCGGCTGCAGAACGAGATACAGATGCGGGTGCTCACCCTCATCTTCACACTGCTGGCCATCATAGTAACGTCTGCAGGACTGTTCTACGAGGTGAGCCGCCTGTCACATAGTAAACGCATACGTTGACCTGCGGGCATGCATCTAGTGCTGCTAGCTAGCTGTGCCATAGCACAGCTGCACCCATCAACTTGCTTGCATGCTTCCAGTGATACTAGCTAGTACATGCTGTTTGCGTGTTTGCCTCAGAGCCTGCGTCCATCGACATTGCAACAGCCAGTGGCCTGAGATGTACACAGTCGGCGTTTGCAAGTCTCACTGGTGTTCCATTGTGCACGTGTCCCCTAGATTGAGACACGCTTTGGTGACCGCTACCCAGACCTGACCATCATTCAAGAACTGTACTGGTCTGTCGTCACAACAACAACCATAGGTAAGCACTTGCACTCTGTACATCAGGTTTGTGGTGCAGATGAACAAGCTGTTGCACCCAGCAGCTGCCCATTCAAATGCTGTTGCAGGACATCTTGGGACCCAGAATAAATGCAGGTGGTCTCCCAGGCACAGTGCATGTTAGCAGCAGGCGCCATGCATGGGGTTGTGCGGCTTCGAACAGAGTCTTTTAGTGACCATGTCTAGAGGCGTGCCGGCAATATTTTGAATGTGTGTAATCCACACATTGTGCTGCTGTTGCAGGCTATGGGGACATCACACCATCTGTCTGGGCTTCACAAGCTACACTCATCCTGATGCTGATGCGCACGTTTGTCATCCTACCCTACCAAACCAGCATGCTGGTCACAGCCCTCAATGAGACCAGCCCCTATCAAACGGCTCGCTACTCCCACACAACCAGTACGTCATCATGCTTGCAGCATGGCTTGCTATCTTGTCTTTTGGGGTGGAAGCATTGCATGCAAATGCACCATCTCACACATGGAGGCTCAACCCCAACAGCAGCGACCTGTGGCAAACCTGTGCCTGCCCACACAAGTTCAACAAGCCAGATGCACCGAGCACAGTGATGCTTTGACACATGCTGTCATGCTGAGGAGGGTCACTTTATGATATGAAGGATGCAGCAGATCATGCACTGACATGCAAGTGTCTTGCACTGTATGCAGCGGCAGGCATGTAGTAACTACTGGCCACGTGAGTGTGTCCAGCATGAGCCTACTAGTACACAATATCAACACAAAAACTGCTCTGTGCACAGCGATGCTCATATGCATGTGTTGTCTGTCTGCACTGTATGCAGGGGCAGGCAAGTGGTAATCACCGGCCATGTGAGTGTGTCCAGCATGAGCCTACTAGTACACAATGTCAACAAACCAACTGCACTGTGCACAGTGATGCTCATAAGCATGTGTTGTTTTTCTACACTGTATGCAGGGGCAGGCACGTAGTAATCACTGGTCACGTGAGTGTGCCAGGCATGAGCCTACTAGTAGAGGAGCTGTACAGCACACAGGACTATGGCTATTCAGACTTCAACCTGGTTTTTCTGAGCCCTGAAGCACCCAGCGATGAGCTGAAGCGGCTGCTGAAGACGCACAAGCGGTCACACCGCATGCTGTACATGCAGGGCAGCTGCATGAAGTATCAGGTGAGCATGCTGTCTGTGAATGCGTTTTCGTGCATGTGCTGACGTGGTATGAGAATGTGTGGAGATGGCGGCTGGTGGTCCTCCAGACATCAGTGTTATACATGCAAGGCAGCTGTATGAGGTATCAGGTGAGCACCTTGTCCGCATTCACGCTTGTGTGTGCCTGTGATCTGCTTGCTTTGACGCCAGATGGCCGCATGTGGGCGTGTTGTGCCCCTGGAAGATGCAACTGCTGTCCATTGCTGTATAAGCACAACGTTGTAACATGCAGAGCCGTGCCAGCTTACACTGCCTGCAATGGTTGCCGCCACTGCAGGACTTGGCGCGAGCCCAAGTGCAGTTTGCAGACGCCGTCTTCATCATGGCAGACAAGTCCCCGCAAGATGCGCGCCAGCAAGACCTGCAGAACAGCATGGCCTGCCTTGCAGTGGGGCAGTACTGCCTGCAGCTGCAGCGGTCACAGGCCAGGCATGGGCCTAATCCGCTGAGTGAACAGCTGGCTCAGCTGGTCAGAGATGTGGAAGCAAAGCTACGACCAGTGAGTGATGGCGTGGCAGGCCCCACGCCATGGGTGTTATCATCAGATGTGCCAGCTTGCATGTTATATTGTGTTTGGTGTGTGGAGTGACAGGCCAGCGACCTTCTGTGGTGCCTGCTGGCGCTACTTGTGGGCCAGCATATGCATGCATGGCTTGCTCTGCAGGCGGGAGCAGACAGGTGCATGTGACCCTATGTTCATGCGTTGCAGATGTCAGGCAAAATAACACGCTTACGCTTAGTGTGCCTTTGCTGCAAATTGGTGCCCTGCAGAAGAAGCGCTTTCTGCACCTGCCACGCATCTGCATCCAGCTACTGCTGCCAGATTCGCAGCTGAACCTGGACAGCTTGCTGTCCAGTTATGCAGCAGCAGCCGGTCACGCGACCCCACAGTCTAACACAGCAAGCAGGATTGCATCAGCTGCCAATGGCGACAAGGCAGCAACAGATGCAGGCATCAGCTCGGGCACTGCCGCTGGTGCTGCTGGTGCAGCAGGGTGCAGGTCTGGCACTGACAGTGCATTTGGTGATGTGTTGGCGAGGGTGATGCTCAAGGCGTCTGCCAAGACAGGCAATCATCAAGCAGGGTCAGTGGACCGCACAGATGCCGCCGCCCCAGCTGCACCTGCAGCTGACATGCAGCCTGCTGCCGATCACAGCAGCAGCAGCAGCTGCTTCTGGCAGCTGTTCAGCAGCCACATAACCATCATCTGCATCAGCGAGGTCGAGTACAGCTTGATCGGACAAAGCTGCCTGGCCTGCCCAGGTGCTGTCACCTTCGTGTCCAATCTGGTGCACAGTGTTGACGCACAGGCGCTGCTGCATGCACAGTGCGAGGAGGCACCACTGGCCGTGCAGGAGTACCTACAGGGCTCAACAAACGAGCTGTATGAGGTGGGAACAAGCAGCTGCAGCTACTTGTCTCTGGTCTGACTGTCCATCTGCTGTCCAGCCGGCATTTGTCTAAGTGCTGGTTTGCAAGCAGCTGTTGGCTGCCACGTATGCCATGCAACCAAATTTGGTAGCGCCCTCTGCAAGCATCTCATGTCTTCGTGCGCTGTTGTGCAGGTGACATCTTTTCCAGCCCATTTGTGGGGCGAGCCAGTGTCCTTGCTGACTGTGTACCTGCATGAGGTGTTTCAGGCAGTGCTCATTGCAACAGCAGGCAGCACAGACGCAGCAGAAGGAAACAGCAGCACCCAAGCAGCAGCAGCAGCAGCAGAAAAGAATGCGTCACAAGCAACCAGCAGAGGCAGCAGTGCGCTGTCAGCAGGTTCTATGACGCCTAGTGCCAGCAGCACGCATGCACTTGTGCTAGCGCCGCTTCAGCACATAGTGACGCCGCACACTTCAGCGTTTGTCATAGCAGCCGATCTGCGGGTGGTGCTAGACATCATGGATGCCCCTGCTATGGAGTATGCTACATGGAAGCTGGCACACCTGGCGACGGCTGCAGCAGATGTGCCTTTGCGGGTTGCTCAGCAGCATGGCAAGGGTGCTTCAGCGCAGCAAAATGCACAGCTCTGCGGTGTCAGCAACCCAAGCAACTTGAGCTCGCTGCAGGGAGGAGCAGCTGTGCACATGTACAGTCCGGTAAAGCAGGAAGCACAGCTGCTGTCTGGGGAAGCGACCACAGATAGCATCGCCTCATCTCCGCAGCAGCAGCAGCAGCAGCAGCTAGGCAGCTCAAGCACGAGTGCGTTGAGTGTAGAGTGCTCAGACATCAGTGCTGCTAGCATCGTAAGCCCCTCACGGATGCAGAGCCCTGTCAGCTGAAGCATGGCAGAGCCAGCAGCAGCAGCAGCAGCGGCAGATAGGCCAGGGCGCAAGCCACGTAGGACAGCAGGCGACGTGGAGGCAGGGTCTAGCAGAATAGGCGCAGCAGCAGCAGCACTGGTTAGCACCAGTGCCAAATCTTTCCTCAGCAAACCCGCTAGCTTAGCAGCAGCGCCAGGGTCTGCTGCTGCTGCTGGGCCAGAGGTTTCAACTGGATCCAAGAGGCGCCACACTACTGGCAGCAGGGGAGCGATTCAGGTCAAACCGCGCCAGCGGGATTTCGCAGGTGCGATCTGCCTATAACAGCAAAATCAGGACTGCTGAGCAGGCATGCGCAATGTCATGCCAGCTGTAGGTGTGGCGTAACATGAAGCAGCATGACGATGCAGGCGGTGGTGAGTGTCTACCTGCAAGGCACATTCCTTGCGTCTTCCGTTGTTCATCATCGTGCTGCTGCTGTTGTCGCTGATGTTGCAGATGTGGCTCTGGCAGCAGTACTAGTGGATGCAAACTTGCCAGACATGCGGCGGCGGCTGACCTCAGCCAGCAAGAGAGGTCAGGCACTGGCCAGCATGCAGCTGCAGCTGTTGTACCACACACGCAGTGAGGCTGAGACAGCGACAAGCTGTGAGGTAAGCTGGCAATGCTGGCAGTTTGTTGAACATTCGCTGCCATCAGTGCAGGTATCTAGAGTGCCGCAGTTGTAATAGCTGCCGAGGTCAACAGCAGAATGTTCAACTGTTGATAACACTATCAAACAACATGCCGCCGGGCATTTTGTATCAGTTCCATTAGACCGTGACTTGCGGCCCTGGAACCTGCTTTTCCTGGCGATTGCAGGCGTTCCTGCAGGCAGAGGCGCAGGTGCGTAGCCACCAATGACCAAAGCGCACTACTGTTCAGAGGGTGGACCAAGGGGCACATGGCCTGATGCGTCTACAGGGTGTGCTGTTACTCACTGCTGCCTGTGCTGTGTGTCCCAAATTGTGTTTTGTCCTGCAGGTGTTCCTGCAAGCAGAGGTGCAGCTGCAGGGCCACCTGCTGGTGTGCAGCAACGGCACGCCACCCTCTGCGCTGTTCTGCCTGCTGGCGCCACTGCGCAGCTGCAGCTTGCCCGCGCTGCAGCCGGTAGTGCTGCTGGACAGTAGTGCCCCCTCAGGTTTGGAGTGGCAGCACATTGCAAGGTGTGCAAGCTGCTGTACATGCTTTGCAAACGCCAAGGATGACACCATCTGGCTGAGCAGCAGCAGCAGCGGTCGCTGTAGGGCGCATATGCGGCTTGACTGGCAGCACATTGCCAGGCTTGTAACCCCGTCAGGTATCTAGGCAGCAGTCAGTGCTTGCTTGTCGCTCGCTGAGCTGTTGCGGGGGCAAGATATCTGAAGTTTGGATGCGTGCACCCCTCATCTGGTTGCCTCTGCACTCACAGCTCCCTTGTTCTGCCCATGGTCACTTCTGCTGCGCAGGCTGGAACAGTTCTTCTTTGTGCAGGGCAGCATGCACCAGCCAGAAGCGCTGCTTCGAGCAAACGCGGAGGGCGCAGCAGGCGCAGTGCTGCTGTTACCATGGGGCGGCAGTGACGCCATCGAGGTGCCATCCGCAGCAGCAGATGCTGGCCTGGTGGATGCAAACATCATGGCTGCTGCTAGGCACCTGCGCAGCTTGAACCCACATATGCAGGTGGGCGAATAGGCAGTGGTGATACATGGCTGCTGCAAGCCTTGCGTGATGCTTGGTGAGCTGGCAGGCTGTGCTTGTTTGCAAACCGTTTGATAATTGCGCGGCTCTCTTTCAGCACACGTATCAGCACTGCCAGCCACACAGTGGCTGTGACAGCCAGCTTGCACGGACATCACCTTTGTGCTGGTGTACGTATTTGCACCGTGCTCATTGAACACACTCAGCATGCTGCTGGTGCTGCTGATGCTGTTTGTTCGTTGCTGCAATGGCCATGTTCCAGGTGCTATGTGAGCTGAGCCAGTACAGCTCGCTGGTGTACCTGGATCCCCTGGGCAGCCTGCTGGACTGGCACTGCGGCGAGGCAGCAGCAGCAGCAGCAACGCCAGCCTTCATGTCCGGTGCGGTGCTGCTGCCGCAGATGCTGGACAGCATGACCTTTCAGGTGAGCCATGCTGCTGCGTTGCTGTGCTGGGCACATGCAGCTTGAGGACAGCAGGCGACAGGCGTATCCTGGTTGATATCAATGCAGCAACGGCATGTGCAGCCGTAAGTATGGCTATAGCCTGCTGCAATTGCTGCGTGGGTCTTGTGCCAGTGATGCCGTGGGTACTGCTTTCCAACCTTGCAGCTCCGTGCTGCGGCTGCTGTGCATCATGGTGTCACCACCTGCCGTGTCATGTACCTTGCCACCCTGCTGCGGCTACTGCTGGCACGCTGGCAGGCTCTGTACAGCTGTGGCACGCCACGCATCATCAGCCAACTGCTAACACAGTGGCACTCGCAGCCAGGGGGCAGCGCCGGAGGTGTGCTGCTGCAGCTGCCAGTGGCTGACTGACCCTGTGACACCTTTGGGCAGCTGTTCTCGAGGCTGGTGGGTGGCGGCATGGTGTGCTGCGGTCTGTACCGCCGCGTGGCAGTACATGAGCTAGGGGGGCGGGAGGTCTGCTACGTCTACACCAACCCAGATGGGGTGAGCTGCATGCAGCAGACCATTACACCATGCGGAAGTAGCACGTTGGTAACAGTAGCTGGCAGGTTGAATGCAGCAGCAGCCGCTGCAGATGGGGTGAGCTCCCCCACAGCAGCGCATAGGCTAGCCTGGCTGCCACAGTACAGCTGTCTGCAAAGCTGCCCAGTGCGCAGCGGCGCTGCACTAAAGCATACATGGAGTGCATTCATGAATTCCCAAAATCCACCTTCACGCGGCGTACAGCTTGCAGAGTTGTTGGTCAGTCACTGGTTTGCATATGGTTGCTGCTGACTGCAGGACACCCAGCTGCACGCAAGCAACCAAGCCATTGTGCTGGTGCCACACAGCAGCAGCCGCCAGGTCACTCACGCTGGATCACAGTCTGCAAGCAGCAGCGAGTCGCCCGCCAAACATGCAGCAGCAGCCGCGACAGCATCAGGAATGGCAGCAGCAGCAGCAGAAGCAGCAGCAGATGCCAGCGTGCTCACTGAAGCTGTTGCGGCTGTAAAGCAGTCGAGATGAGCGGCAGCAGCGGCAGCTGCCACAGCAGCAGGCAGCAATGCGGGGGCACCCCTATAGTGTTATAACCTGTCGCCAACTTGCTACTTTGGCATGGTTTGCTGGGTGTGCAGCGACTCGTGCATGGCTTGTTTCCGAAACAATTAGGGCCTAATGTATATTTGAAGGTCTGTGCGCGTATTATTGAACACGGCAAGTTTTTGTGCACGGGTAATATCTTGATTATGATGATTGTGCACGGCTCTACTGCGCCTGGATACTTTCAAAGTTGAAGGCTTCAAGGTGTGACTCACACCTCAGACTAGCAGGCGGGGCTTTAATATGACGGCATTAGTGCTGCGTTTCGATGGGTCCAACAAACGCACTGGGATGTGGTACATGCTGTAAGCTGGCTCCATTCAACTTGAGATATTGAGGATGACAGCCAGTACACAAGATCTACTTACATGTTCACAAGTTTGACAAAAAATGCCAGGGTGGAGCCAATATAAGGATTAATCCTAAGGCCCACACCTGCATGCCTTTTCAGGCATGTCTGACAAAACATGGCACGGCACAGGCCATGCTGGCAGCAGGACAGTGCCTGTCCAACATACACAACGGCACTCTCAAGATATGCAAGGAATCAAGTTCGAGTGCAGCACAGCTAAGCTCTGTCTGCTCAAACCATCAAGCTGTCAGAACAACTAACTACTACATGTAGAGTTGGCCGCCAGTTGGCAACACCAAGCCAGCAAAAACGTACCATAGCTCATGAGTATGATCATATTTTGGCCAGCAAACTGTCCATGCCCCACCTCTGGTCCAATGGATACGTCTCTACTGGACCGTATACGGTCAGACAGCAAACTACAAGTCCCATTGTTTGTATGCTGTGCTGCGGCTGGTGCAAGCCAGAGCTTGGTGCACAACAGGCAGACCTTGTCACCAAGCTAGACATGCATGCCATTTTTGTGCTTGACACTCAGCCCAGGTGCACAGGACTGAAAACCAGCCAAAGGAGGCCAGCCACACTGAGCAGAGTCTCTGCAAAATAACCATCATCGCACTCGCAGTACGCAGTGCCCGCAGCACCACCACTTTGATAGCTAAGCTCTGACATCAACGACTGTCAGAGCCAAACACTGCAGCAGGTGAACTGCCGCATGAGTTGTAGCTGCTACATCTAGGGGCTTCATACTTTGAAGGGACATAACCTGGGCCTAGCAACCACGCTGTTCCCCCAACGGACAACACAACTTAGCAGCTGCAGCGTGTGTACAGACACACAACTGTCAGACGCGCCAGCGCTGAAGAGACAATACTACAATAACCATCCTCAACATTCAACAGTGCAGTGATGCAAGCCACGACAATTCTGGTGGTCAATGGCTTGTACAATTGTCAAGTCACTGTGTGCAGACACCTCACATGTGCAAAGCCCCAGCGTTTGCCTGACTACTGTCTTGCCGAAAACCAAATTGTCAAATGACTGAACCGGGTGTTTGGGGTGCCGCCACAGTTCACATGCAGACTGCACCCAGGCTGTCTATGCGGAGCAACATACTAAAGCAACCCGGCAAGCACATGTGACGACTTATTCCACCAGGCACCACTCAACTGCAGCTACTTGTACCTCTGGTATACTGGATACACAGTTGAAGGAATGTGGAGGTTTGTAGTGGCAGCTGTGCATTGCAGCACCTGCTCCACTCACTATTGTAGCACTGCCAGAACTGGTTGTGGCAAAATCGACAAGCGTAATGTGTATACCCAGGTGCTCACCATTACGGCGGTAGCCTGAATCAAACGAATCCTCAGACATACAAAGCCACTTGTCTAGGACATGTGTGCCTGCTGCTTTGTTGAAAGCGCACAACACGCCACGTTGTTCTTCCGCTCCTGAGGGGCGCGGGGCCGATGGCGTTGATGCTATGGCTTAATGGGTAACATGATGATGATGATGATGAACACGCCACGTGCCCCCTGCCCCAGCTAGCTGGACAGCACTCTGGCCGGTTGGGGTGTTGCTCACCAGGCAGCAGCATCTTGGCTAAGGGTCATAGGTTGGGGCTTCTATGTACAGACTGCAGGAGCGGCAGAGCTGTTAGCAGCTACTGCTACTGCTGCCCCTACTGCCGCTGCCACTGCTGCTGCTACTGCTGCTGTTTAGCGCATTGGCTGCAGCTGCGTGGCTTGCCGCTTCACAGGGGGGCAGGAGCTGCCTTCCGACTCTTCAGCAGCGCGAAATAGGCGCAGAGAGGGCCGTCTAAGAGTGCAGTCCTGCTGTGAGTCGTCCGTGACAGCAACCGGAATGACCAGGGTCAGCTGCGTCCTCAAGCGCTTCCTGCTTCCTGCGGCTCCTGATTGCTGCTGTGCACGCTCTTGTAGCTTAGGTTTGGGGCTGGGTGAGCGCAGGCCATGCTTCAAGCTGCGGGAGTGCTGCGTTTTGGCTGTCTCCTGCTTGGTTGGCTCGTTGGCAGGCCTACGGCAGTGAAAAATAGCAATAATATGAGTAAAGGTTGTAATGAAGTGCTGCAAGCGCGTGTCTGATCGATTCTCAGCAACGCACCCGCACTGCAAGACGAGCCCCTGCATTTCGCTCAGCACACTTGAGACAGACATACTGGCTTCCATACACATCTTTAGGTAGATCAGTATTGAAGGGGCTGTGGTGTGAGAAGTATGGCTGCTGTGAGGGTGTGAGCCATGTATATGCCTGTTCATGGCCGTTTTACCAAAGTTTGAACCGAGTCAACGTTACGCATACCGGGCTCTCTTCACGCTAAACGAACATACAAAACCAACAAATCTATCTCAATTTGACTATCTGCCTTTATAATATCTCTTTGAATGCCTTTGCTGCACTAACAGCGTCAACCGCGACTTTCCCTCGCGCCAGTTTTAAAAATGGGACGTGTGCAGAGCAGCTGCTTGCAGCTTAGCACGCTATATTTAGGAATAGAGTAACGTTTGAAGTGGTAATACCACGCGTACAGTGCGACAGGCAGGTCTGTTGTTGACTTTGCTGTTGCTGCTGCCGCGTGCTGCGGGTGTTTGACCGCGCACAGCATAACGTCTTCTTGTTGAGTAAGGCGAGCCAATCGGCGCAGCTGAGATGTTATTCAAATGAAACCATAAAAGCCAAATGTCACATTGCGGGCGTTGAGGTGGCACCAACGGCCCCTGGTGCCAGTCAGCAGTACTGAGCCTCAGTGGGCCACTCACTGAGTCAGCCTGATCATCCCCACTGTGATGATGCGTGCATGCAACAACAGTTATGCACAGCACCGACCAGCAGGCCGGCATGGTGTCACGGTAGCATCAGCCTGATGAACAGCGACTGTAATGCACTGCACAGCTTACTTTGACCCAACAATGGTCCTTCAAAACTGTTCTTTGAGAAAACATCAAATTGATAGTGCCTTCGCACGCATCATCATCATCATCATCATCATCATCATGTTACCCATTAAGCCTTCGCACGCATGTAAGGAAGGTACCGGTACTGGAAGGCACATGCACGCAAATACAGCAGATGATCATCCCCCAGTGCACACGGCACGGGTGACACTGCTCATGCAAACTCCATAGACGCATGCGAAAGGACCAGCATGTGTGTGACTATGGCATACAATGAAAACTACGTACATGATCACGTCTAGCGTTCATGTGAGCGTTCATGTAAGGCATGCACCAGATTTGGCACGCAGGTGCAATACCATCTGACCCACACCAAACAGCATGACAGTTGCATGCTTCAAAGCAGACTGTACCATACGGTGTGCTGAGCACAACAAAGGGCACTCGCATGCACATGTGGGTCACTGTCCTGAAGACAATGCATAGTGGTGGCTTTTGAACCAACCACACCATCAACCCGCCACAGTGGCTGCTGCCAGCACCAACCTTTGCTTTCAGAAAGACGCACAGCACAAGCCTTGCTCTACTGCAGAGCTGGCAGGGCCAGCGTGCGCACAACCGCTAGCAAAGCACAATAGCCCTGGTGTCTGCCAGGAACAACCTGATGTCATAACAGTGCAACACTTGCTACAACCAACACACAAGCAGTTGCTGTACACATGCGCACAGCAGCCTGTGGCTGGCCGCCATGCGCTCGCTGCAGAGAATGCAAGCATGCGCCAGGCAAGGCCATGTGGTAACAGCACAAATCCCGTGTGTCAGTGACACACATGACCCTATCAACAATGCAGTAGCACAAGACCGCCACAAGCTGCTGCAGATGCACCTCTGCCCTCATGCCATCATAGCCATAATGTATTGGAGGCACGCAATCATTGCGGTAGTACCGCATGCTGCACAGCTGCTGTACTGCAGCTGCTGCTGGGCGATGCCAGTCTGCGCAGTAAAAAGTCATGTACGGGCCTGGCAACCACGCGCTGCTATGCGACTGCTGAGCAGTACATAACCACCCTCTGCAGCGGCACATATGCACGCTGAACAAGCGCTAGCAGGTCGATAGCGGCACACATCGCTGTGATGACCGCCAGCTGGCAGTGGTGCTGTTGGTGTGAGGCAGTTGGCGGTATGCTGGGTTCTGAGATGTCGCACGTACAGCCGACGTGCGTGATCGCCAAGACCTGTGCGCATCGCGGCGGCAGTTGTCAACTGCTGCTGCTGCTGCTGTGACGTCAGCTGCTGCGTGCTGTTGGTGTCTGTGTGTGCGCTCTCTGCATCACCAAAGAACACGAGACGAGAGGACTTTGGCTGTTTGTCATCTCCACACGATCAAGTGGTACTTCGGGAATTGCGCTGCTGCTGCTGGTGGTGGTAGTCCTGCTGCAGCTGCTGCTGCTGCCGGTGCTGCTGCTGCTGCTGCTGCAAGTCCTGCTCCATCTGCAGTGCGCCGTGTTGCTGTGCATGACACAGCTCAGCATCCTGATGGTAAGTAGTGCCCTCCAGCCATTGCTCTTGCTGCTGCTGCTGCTGCCGCTGCTGCTGCCGCTGCTGCTGCCGCTGCTGCTGCCGCTGCTGCTGCTGAATGGCCTGCCAGTTATCAAGTGCTTGCTGCACAGCCCTGTCTGCGTCTGCTCTGCGTTGTGCGTCCCATCGTGATGCAGTGGCCTGCACGTAGATGCGCAACAGGTGAACCCTCAGTGGGTGGTGCAGCAAAGAACGCTGGCTGGCAATCAGCCTACGACAAAGGAGCAGGAGCACAACGCTATGCACCAAGGTTTACAATGCATCAGGTGCTGCAAGCTGTCCCAGGCGTCCTAATCCCTGCTGCTTGCAAACAAATGCGGGGACTCTTAGCTGGCATGATGCAGCAGCAGCAGCAAATGTCCAGCTGACCCCGCATTGCTGCCATAATGCTTCACTGTGAGGCTCTGGCTGGCATGCAGCAGCAGCAGCAGCAGCTCACCCCTAATGGCCCAGGCTGCAGCACCTCCACCACATCCTGCACAGAGCGCTCTACAGACCTGCAGGAAGTAAGACAACATCACGTCGCGCATGCAATCGTATGACAGCATGCGATGCATAGTGTTGTGCATGCTCAGTGTCTGCTGCGTTGCGTTACACAGCCAGGACAGCTGCAGTCGCAGCTGCAATCAGTGCCAAGCCTCTCGTCATCTGCTCGTCGTCTGCTGCCCTCACCTTGCTGCCTTCTGTGACTGCTGCAGCAAGTTGCCTGCAGATCGACCATTAAAAGGTCAGGCTGAAGTTGCAGCTTTCATGCTTTATGCAGATGAAAAGCGAACGTGTTTGCATGGAGGAGCTGCTGCTGCTACTGCTCACCAACCACTTTGAGGAACTGCATCTGACACGTGTCGCCAGGTGTGAGGGTCGTTGATGGTTTTTGATGAGCAGCTTGACTCGCAAATCGCTGGTTGCACTCTGCAGGGCGCCTGCTATGCATCTTCCAAACCAGAATATACACAGGCGGTCACATGCTCACTCCCAACCTGTCAGTTACCCAGTCGTGCCGCTCGGGCATGTGTGGCTTGCAGATGTTTTAGTTTTCTTGCAGTAGAGTCATGCGGCGCGTTTGAGCTGCGGTAGCCACCACTGCCACCACTTCGCACTTTCGGCAGCCAGCCAGTACTAAGCGGCTGCTGCTTGAACGCAGCTATAACTGCATCGCTGTGCGTATAGTGTACATTGTACTCCACCAAAAGATTTGCTTCTTCGAATATCACCAGCAGCAGCATCCACGCCATGGCGTCCGCCTCTACTCTGCCCAACTTGTATCAGGGCGTGGAAAAGGAGTCCTTTGGCTACAAGCTGCTTGCCAACCTGGGATGGAAGGAAGGACAAGGACTGGTACGTGCGGTTTGCCTAAGAATGTGGGTTATTGATGCCGCACCAGGCTGCTGGCTCTGCCGCTGCTGCTGTCAGCGCCATCTGCAAGCACTCTTGAGCAGGCTAGCACACTTGGCACTAGCAATCACAGCAGTTTTTCACCCGTCACTGCTGTTTGCGATTACTTCAACTGCAGGGTGCAAACAAGCAGGGAATCAAGGAGCACCTGAAGGTCAAGAAGAAGCAAGATGCGCTGGGCGTGGGTGCGGTGAGCCGCAGCAGCAGCACAGATGTACATGGCAACAAGCAACGACAGCATGCAACACAGCCGGCTACTGCAGCCAAGCGTCATATGTGCGGTGAATTGCGTGCATGCACCTTGCTATGTGTGCTTCTTGTGGCAGCCCTGCTGGCAAACCCTATACTGGCAGCTGCTTTGTATAACGCCTCTGTCGGCATGTGCACTGCCAAGTGCCTTTGCCTACTCTATTGCACCGTGCCGAACTGTGTTGACACATCATGCCTACCGAATGTTGTTGCAGGCTGAGCACGCGCACAAGCTGCGAGACTGGACCACAGGCATGGTTGGGTACGACGCCATTCTAACCGGCCTCAAAGAGATCACAGCTCGTGGCAGCAGCAGCAGCGGCGGCAGCAGCAGCAGCAGTGATAGCGAGGACTCTTCAGGGCAGGGCGGGCCCTCTGGCTATGACAGTGACAGCGATACGTCAGGTGGTGCACCTGCCAAGCCTGCTGCTGTTGCTGTAAAGCAGGATAGCCAGAAAACAAAGAGCAAGAAGGCAGCAGCAGCAGCAGCAGCAGCAGATAAGAAGCAGAACAAGAAGCGAGGCAAGAAGCAGCAACGAAGTGCCGCAGCTGCAGATGCAGATGCACCAGCAGCGAAGCGAGCTAAGAAGGCAGACAGCAGCAGCAGTGACTCAGACTCTGGCTCAGAGTCAGAATCTTCAGGTTCTGGTTCTGACTCTGATGCTGAACCAGCTGCTGCTGCTGCTGCTGCTGGTATCAAGGTACCAGCTAAGGTGTCGCGCGTAAAGGCAGCATCTCACCTGGGGCGCTATCAGAAGCGCGAGAAAGCAAAGACAGTGCGCAACTACTCAGCCGGTGACCTTGCAGCAATCTTAGGCCTCCCAGGTAGTGCTCCCCCAGTAGCAAACGGAGAAGGAGCAGCAGGATGGGCTGCAGCAGCAGCAGTTAGCAACCCAGCCGGCGCCGGCGCTGGCAGCAGCAGCAGCGGCAGCGACGGCAGCGATAGCGACAGCGATAGTGAGGCGGGTGCGGAGCGCAACAGCAGCGATCAGCAGTTGCGGCCAAGCACACCCCCCGGCTCTGACTCACCCCCTAGCAGGTCTCAGCAGCGGGGTTTAGGTGATATCGGCAAAACCCTAAACCCTGTTGTGGATGAGGAGCTGCAACCTGTTAGTGACGATGCGGGCGAGGGTTTAGCTGGGCAGAGGGTTTGGTGGCGCAGCGTGTTTGTGCGTGCTGGTCGCACTGGAGGCGGGGCACCTCCTGCTGCTGCTGCTGGGGGTGGCAAGCAGCACATCAACATCAGCGGCTTTCAAGAGGAGGACCAAACCAACCTGTACATGCAGGTGCGTTTGCCGCAGTTTCGTATTGCTTCCCTGTCAAGCTTGATCTAGCACCTTGCTCCTCGCGACCCGGACGCAATTCCACGGTCCCCAGACTTTTTGTCCCTGTTCATGCTCAGCCACTGGTGTTGGATTCAGCTTGCAGGTGCAGATCCAGCAGTTCAGTGTATGTTGCTGCGCGGAGAGCATAGCTGTGCTTGCATCAGCAGCAGCACAGTACTGGAACAGCAGATCCTGTAAGTGTCATATACGTACCTGAGCGTCCTGTCCCACCCCCCTTGTTCCTGCTCACACAGCAAACAACAGTCTTACATGTTTCTTTGTCTGTTATTTTTGCTTGTGTGCAGGCTCACGAGGGTGCCACGAAGGGCAAGCAGGGCTTGGGGCGTTCCAGCATGCCCAAAAAGGTGGCTGGCACTCGCTGGCAGGGCAAGAAAGTGCGGCTGGGCAGCGACAGTGAAGATGATGCAGACGAGGAGCTGCAGCAGCAGCAGGGCGATGTTGATGAGGCTGCTGCAGCTGCAGCCGCCGCTGCTGCAGCAGCAGCTGCTAGGACGTATACTAAGAACGGCATTACAATTGTGATGCCAGTAAAGAGGGAGCAGCAGCAGCAGCAGCAGCAGCAGCAGCAGCAGGAAGATACAGCTGCGGCTGTAGCTGCCAAGCCGCAGAAGAAGGAGAAAAAAGGCAAGCAAAGCAAGCAGCAGCAGCAGCAGGATGATGCAGGCAGTAGCAAGCCAAAGAAGAAGGAGAAGCAGCAGCAGGAGCAGGCTGCTGCAGAAGCAGCAGCAGCAGCAGCTGGTGCCGGCAGCAGCAAGAAGCGTAAGCAGCAGCAGCAGCAGGACGACTCAGCAGCAGCAGCAGCAGTATCACCTGGCAGCAGCCAGAAAAAGAGGAAGAAGGCGAAGCAGGAGCAGCAGCAGCAACTGGAAGCCGCTGCAGCAGCAGCTGCTGAGCCTCAGCAGCAGCAGCAAGTGCCGCAAGTAAAGTGGGCTAAGCTGGCAGCAAAGATCCTAGAAGGTGCCCCCAAGAAGCGCATGCGAGTGCAGAAGCTGCACCGCAAGGTGGTTGCTGCTGCTGGCTACGATGTTGGGGGGCCGGGGGTGGACACGGAGCGGCTGTTTGCGCAAATGCTGCGCAAGCTGAAGAAGGCTGAGGGGCTGGCGGTGTGTGAGAAGTATGTGGGGCTGGCGGCTTAGGCCACCTGTGCAGCATATGACAGCATACAGTAGATGACTGTGTTGAGGGTGTGAAGCGATCCTGCCCGTGAGCTTACCCAGTTCTGTGAGAGCTGTTGGTGCACTGGCGGTGTGTGAGAAGTATGTTGGGCTTGCGGCCTGAAAATATGCCGCCTGTGCACCATACATGCGTACAGTTCATGCGAGTTATGAGACAAGGAGCCGTGTGGATTTGTTTTCACACATCATGCGTGCTCCTGTGCCATGAATTCAATCCATTTCATTCCACCTGGCGTTGCTGCTGCTGGCTACGATGTCGAGGGGCCTGGGGTGGACACGGAGCGGCTGTCTGCGCACATGCTGCGCAAGCTGAAGAAGGCTGAGGGGCTGGCGGTGTGTGAAAAGTATGTGGGGCTGGCGGCTTAGGCTGCATGTGCAGCGTATGACAGCATACATTTACATGCATGACATGCATCTATGCGTGCTCCTGCGTGCCTTTGCAGTGGGTGACATGTGACAGCATCCGTGCTACTTAGTAGATGACTGTGTTGAGGGTGTGAATTGAGGGGTGAGTCCTGCCTGTGAGCTTACCCAGTTCTGTGAAGAGCTGTTGGTGCACTGGCAGTGGCCCAATGGCAGCATTTCACCAGGGTTGTTGCTGACAGACGGCGGTCATTGCAGCCGCTGCGCACAGGTTTGTCGATTGGCTGTTGCAAGTTGCTGTTGTTGGTGGAGGCAGTAGCCCACGCCCTCAGGGCCAGGCTGGCAGGCGCCGCCAACGCAACTGTTTAATTGCAGATGCGCGGCACAGCCGCTGAGTGGCTGTGCATCATGTTCTGGCAGTCTTAAGTGCTGCATCACCGATTGCTACTAGAAGGCTCAACGTCCGGCACGCGTCTGGCAGTGTAACCATCACAGCACTCAGTTACGGTAGCGCTCAGCGCGGCTGCTTGAGGGTTCAACATGGGGGAGGTTGCGAGGTTTGGTGTGCCTTGTTGCGCTGACAGTCTGCCTGAACTTAGCCACCTCCTACATAGAGCCGCACGGTGCGCTGGACCAGTCAGTGCCAGAAATGCATCCACTCCACTGTACTCCGGAACTTTGTGAGTCACAAAAATGGTTGTATCCGTATTGAATTTGCCATGGGAACTTCCAAGGCTCTAGAGGTACATGCAGCCGAGATCACTGATGCAGTGACTGCAGCAGCACTGCTGCGCACGGCGCGCACTGCTGCAGCATGCTGCACAACAAGCTCACTGGCAGTTGCCAACCAAGTGCAGACTAGAGGCGGCTGCCACCCATATGCAGCTGCCAGCTGCAGCAAACAACAGCCCTGCGATTCAACCCCTGCTACTCAATCGCTGAGCAGCTGTGGCGTCAAAACCAATGCTTTGCTGTTCAAAGTAAATGCCTGCTGCTGGCACCAACAACATCATAACATTTGGCAGTTCTATCTCCATACAATCGGTGGAGGCTCGTTCAGCGTGGCCGGCTGACTGCTACCGCTGCCGTCACCTGCCGGTGCTGCTGCTGCTGCTGCCTCTGCAGCTGCCTCTGCAGCTGCTGGGAATGCTGGCGCCGCGCCAACGTCGAACCCAAGCTTCAACAGCTCCTGCTTCATGTGTGCCACCAACTGCAGCGGCAGCGGCAGCCCAGCTTGCCGCCTTTCAATGCCAGCACCCGCTGCATCTCCTGTGGATGCTGTGCCAGTATCTCCTGCTGCTGCTGCTGCTGTGGATGCTGTGCCAGCATCTCCTGCTGCTGCTAGCGCTGTCAGGTCTTCAACAGCTGCTGATGCGTCCGGCCGCTGCTCGTCATCTGCAGCAGCAGGGGCAATGCAGCACTCCAATTGACACAAGCTCATCGAGCGCTCACCTTTCAACAGACACAGAACGTCTACATCTTCCCCACATGCAAACACATGCAAGGAGCACGCTTTCTCCCATGAGACAGCTTCAGCAGCTGCTGCGTAGCTATGGCATCAGCCAATGGGGTGCACAGGTCACCGTTGCTGCAGCAGATTACCCATCACAACTTCTGCAATCGCATAACGCCGTTGGCAACTGTAACTCTTCCCTCACTTGCTGGATCCAGCTGCTGCAGCAGCTGCTGACAGCTGTGCAGCTGTGCCATAACATCGGACTGCCAACTCATGACAAACACATAATTAAGCACATAATTAAACACATAATGCATCCAAAACCCCAGAAAGCCACCACTTGTCGTATCCCGCCTGCCAGGTCCAGCTGCTGCAGGGCTGTTGACAGCTGTGCAACTTTGCCAAAATACCGGACTGTTAACTAACTCACAACACCGACAAACACATCCAGCATTCCAAACACCAGAAACCACTTGTACTCAGGATGATCCCACCTGCTAGGTCCAGCTGCTGCAGGGCTGTTGACAGCTGCGCAACTGTGCCAAAACACCGGACTGCCAACTCATGACAATACCGACAAACACATCAAGCATCCAACACCCTAGAAAGCAACCACTTGCCCTATCCCACCTGCTAAGTCCAGCTGCTGCAGGGCTGTTGACAGCTGCGCAACTGTGCCAAAACACAGGAATGCCAGTTCACGAAACAAACACGTCAAGCATCACCCAAACCCCAGAAACCCACGTTTCCTATCCCACCTGCCAGGTCCAACTGCTGCAGGGCTGTTGACAACCGTGCAACTGTGCCAAAACACCGGACTGCCAACTCACTACAAAACCGATAAACACATTTTGAGCATAAAAAACCCCAGGAAACCCACTTGTCCTATCCCACTTGCCAGGTCCAGCTGCTGCAGGGCTGTTGACAGCTGTGCAACTGTTCCAAAGCATCAGACTGCCGTATCCTGACACACCAAATCCTGACACACCAACAAACACATCAAGCATCCAAAAACCCCAGAAAGCCACCACGTGTCCTATCGCACCTGCCAGGTCCAGCTGCTGCAGGGCTGTTGACAGCTGTGCAGCTGTGCTCAAACACCAGAGTACCGACGCATGACAAAACTGACAAACACATCAAGTGTCCAAAACACCGAAAACCACTTCTCATCTCCCACCTGCTAGGTCCAGGTGCTGCAGGGCTGTTGACAGCTGTGCAACTGCGCGAAAACAACGGACTGCCAAGTCATAACACACCAAAAAACACATCAAGCAACCAAAACTGATGGGCCGATGGCGTTGATGCTATGGCTTAATGGGTAACATGATGATGATGATCAAGCAACCAAAACCCAGAAAGCCACCACGTACCCTATCCCACCTGCCAGGTCCGGCTGCTGCAGGGCTGTTGACAGCCGTGCAACTGTGCCAAAACACAAGAATGCCAGTTCACGAAACACATCAAGCATCACCCAGAACTCCAGAAAGCCACCACGTGTCCTATCCCACCTGCCAGGTCCAGCTGCTGCAGGGCTGTTCGATAGTTGTGCAACACTGCCAAAACACCGGCCTGCCAACTCATGTCAAACCTACAAAAACATAACGCATCCAAAACCCCAGAAAGCCACCACGTGTCGTCTCCCACCTGCTAGGACCAGCTGCTGCAGGGCTGTTCACAACTGCGCTTCTGTGCCAAAACACCTGACTGCCAACTCGGGACCAGACCGACAAATTACATCAACCATTTAAAACACCAAAAAGCCACTGATCCTATCCCACCTGCCAGGTCCAGCTGCTGCAAGGCTGTTCGACAGTTGTGCAACTGTGCCAAAACACCTGACTGCCAACTCATGACAAAACAAGCACATAACGCATCCAAAACACCAGAAACCCACTTGTCCTATCCCACCTGCTAGGTCCAGCTGCTGCAGGGCTGCTGACAGCTGCACAGCTACGTCAGCAGCCACTGGCTGTGCCAGCAGCGCTGTGCAGGCGTCCCGCATTTGTGACTTGGCCGGCAGCGCATTCAGCTGCTGCAGCAGCGCCAGCACCTGCAGCAAGAGCAAAAGAATAGATAAAACCATACAAGCAGTGTGTTGTTGCTGCCAACAACTCTGGCATCCAGCGCTCTGTGAGAGGCAGCTTGCAGGACAGCAGCAGTCACAGGAGCGCCCGAGAAATGCAGTCTACACGCACCTACTTGAGCATCTGCTGATGCTGACAGACCTCCATGCTGAGTTGTAATGTTCAACCCTTCAGAGGGTTTTCAAGCCATTTGTCTTGCAGGCATGCAGGCATGTCTACAATCCGCCCTCCCCCTTCCCCTGGGAAGCCACACTGCTGCGCAGAGTCAACAAAGAAACGGTGCGACCCCTCCCTGCAACCCCACGAACGCATGGGTCACGCAGCCTGCACTACACAGGCGCTGCTGCTGCCCACACACCTGTGCCACATATACTATGCCTGAGGCTATATGATGTAAAGCACAAAGCTTGCGTAATCCAGGCGCTGCTGCCGGCCACACACCTGTGCCTTTGCATCTCTGCCTTTGCCACATACAACATGCCTGAGGCAATATGATGTTAAGCACAAAGCTTGCGTAATCCAGGCGCTGCTGCTGGCCCCACCTGTGCCTTTGCCTCTGGCGAGCTGCTGTGCAGTGCGGCCAGGGTCTGCAGTGCTGCCCTGACCAGCCCAAACTCAAAGCCTGCCTGAGCCCCTTCTGCGAAGCCTGCGGCATCTAGAACGTCGTGAGCATGCCATAGATAGACTCGTAACAGGAACGTAATGGGAAAACTGGAGACTCACAGCAGGCCATAAGATGCAAAGCTTGCAAGCGTAGTGCGGCTGCCACTGCAATGCAATGGTCCCCCAGCACGGCAGCAGCAGCAGCAGTGCTGGAGGCATCTGGAGGTCCTGCAAGCACGATACTCATTGGACGTTCGAGTTCACGCACCTGCGTTGAAGCCGTGCTGCAAAGTGATCTCCTTGCCTTCATCTAACCCCTCCCTGTACCCAGTCTGCATGAATGGAGCAGTGCCATCAGCAACAGCACTTGCAGGGGCATGCTGCTGTTACGGGATGTGGATAGAACCATACGTTGTAGAACTGCTGATGCCGAGCCTCCCACTCCCGATCGAGCGCTGCTTGCTCCGGAGTGTCAGAGTCACCCTCGCCCCAGACGTCGTCGTCTGCTGCTACTGCGAGCTGCTCCTTTGCACACATAGTAATGACTGTTGTGATTGAGCAAAGTGTATAGTTTGCAGCTTGAACAGTATAGCGACCGGCGCAACCGCAGGCCAGGGCTAGGCAGTAGGCTCCTGCAGGAGTTCCTCTTACAGTACGCTGGTCAGAGGCGAGGTGCTGCTACTTCACAAGTGTATACCCTCACTGCAGCAGCTTCCGAGGGCTAGCTACAAACCACTGCCCGTTCTCACCATCACATGGCCTGGCCTGAACCTGACAAGTGTGACGGCTTTCGAATACGGCTACAGCTGCAACCAAGGTGCTGTGCAACACTCTTGCACGCCTGTTACACGCTTTACATTGCGAGATGTTAACAACCTTGCAACTCACTTGTGTGCGATGGTGAGAGCCTGCGCAGCGGTACTGTGAATGGCCAGTCACTGAGTGTGCAAGGGCTGCTTGTGACCCATCCAGAGTCCGTGTGCGCAACATGATGGCAAATCCAAGCAAAAGCATTGGTGTATGGCTGCTCCAGAGTGTTAAAAGCAAGACAGAAACCACATTTGCTATATATTGTGGACGCCAGCGGTCATCATGCACTGGTACCACATGAGCAACACATGTGCATGCAGCCAGATGCTTGAACACACAATCGCAGCTACGACCTGCTGGTGTGCAACTTCGAGCTTGGCAGAGCATCCAGGCTGTGCAGCTCAGGCCGCAGACAATCCACCGTGTGCATGCTGTACTGCAGCAGAGATCGTCTGCAACTGCCACTCTGCTCTGCATGCGAACACCACACGTCATGCTCCAAACGAGAGTGTAACGCCCTGTCTGGTGAAAACGGTACCGGCCTGCTGCGGTCACCCGCATTGCGGCAGTTCGCTGCCGCTGGGTGGAAGCCGGCCATGCTGACAACGTAACGCACACATGCGGTGCTCATGACAGACATTCAACCGAGTTTAGGTCATTGTTTTGCTGTCTCAAGTGGTTGTTTTGCTCTCCTTGGTCCATCGCCCGAAAACCCTGGAACACTTGATCTTCCGTGAAAGAACAGGAACCGGCCATAAAGTATCTATTGTGGTCACTTCATGTTATGGAGATGGTACAGCTGTCAATGGCAACGTCAGCACCGAAATCACGGCGTCACCCGGAGTATGACACACCTGTCAGCGCTGGATAGACTCGCAAACGGCTGTTGGTTGCTCTAATCAACGTTTCATGAGCCTTACGATGATTGAACACGGAAAATCAAGTCAATCGGATTGGCGTCGGTGCTTTGTCAGGTGACAGCGTGACAGTGCCGCTTCGCAAATCCCATGTACAGAGCACATCCCGTCAGTTGCTGAATGTTGACTTCTAGTGATCTACATCAACCCTCTCCAAATATATGCAGCAGTGACCGAACTGCGTCCTCATTGTTGAGGCAGCATGCAGAGGTCCAAACGGAAGGCGGGCAGGGGAGCCCTCGAGCTCCTCAGCGGAGCAGACAGCGATGACTATGATGAAGCACCGGCACGTGTGCCAAAGGCGATGAAGTCAGACAAGGTCGGTGCCTGGGCAGTGCCCAGTGTCTCGCACAGTTTGAGCTACTGCCAGATCGATCCCTGACCCACCCGGCCTCCGTTGCCACCTTACAGGTGGAGAAGGTCAGGGTTTGGTGGCCCCCAACACGAGACAAGGAGCGCACTGGCTTCAGTGGTGCCTACTGGTGGGTCGCCTGAGCGTGTTGTGGGCTCGAGCATGGACGACATGTGCTACATTGCGTTCATGCTTGATGTCACCTATTTGGTTGGAACACAAGACCCAGCTCTGACTTGGGCTTGAAAGGGCGCGCACCACTTTCGCAGGACGACAGACGGCCTGACGCAGAGCAGCAAGCCATCGCTGGCTTCATGCTGTACGAAAGTGACGCCTGATCTGTTTTTCGTGTTCATCGTTCCTGCGGACTGACCCATGGCTAGCTGTGCTGGTTGATGTGTTGCTCAGCCGAGCAGCAGATACACTCTTGTGTGGGCGCCCATACAGTGATTACTACAATCCTTGTCCCAACGCATGCTGGCACAAGACATATATTCACTCTGCTTTAGCGCTCTGCACCATGTCTGCCGTGTTGCCCAGGGACGCAGCGTTTGATTGACCATGTTTGACCGTTCCCGCTCTGCTGCTGCTGTGTTGCTGCTGCTGTCTCCTCAGGCCTGCCTCTGTTCAGAGGAAGGGCACAACGTATCTGGAGGTTGAATATGACAACGGGGAGCGGGAGAAGGTTGACCCAGACAACATCTTCCCCTTTGACGTGCCAATTGAGTTTGGCACGGAAGCCATCCCCTTGATGGTGCGCTGCTGCCGTTGCTATTGCTGCTCGTCTGCATGCACCATGCTGGTCAAAATTGCTGTGTCCTGCCTGTTCACCCCTTCTGCTTCCTCGTGCCGGAATGTGCTTCCGGCATGAGGAATAACAGCAGGCACCTGCTGCATGCTGGAAGGTTGCTGATATACAGCTTCACTACCTGACTTCGTGTGTGATTGCTCACATGCTGCAATGTGTTATGTTACGCTGTGCCTGGCTGCAGGTTGGGGAGTTTGTAGAGGTCAGCAACAACAGCAAGACTGACCCGTGCGCTTGGGTGGGCTGCGTGGAGAGCATCGGCAAGAAATGCGTGGTAAGTAGAACGTGTTCTAATTACCTTCAGCACAGCTGCATGCATGTTGTTCACACGCACACATGCTGGCCAACAGGCCAGAGTCCAGCTTTCACTGCTCGTATCCTTGCTTCTCATCTGATCTTGCTCAGCATGTGAGCTCTTCCATATGTGGTACTGCATAACCTTACAGTATGGGCATGTGAACAGTGGTAGTGAGGCAGAGAACGCCACTGCTGCCTGCGGTGTGCTGCAGATCAACTACCCCTTCCATGACAGCCCAAAGGAGCTCATCAAGGTCAGCAGCAGCAGTAGCAACCAGCAGCATGCAGGACAAGCAGAAATAATCACGGCCGCATGCAGCACCTGCAGCTGCAACAACAGCACTAGCATATGCTGCAAGGGCCCCGCAGACACTGCTTCGGCACTGATCGAGGAGTGTGCCTCTGTTCAGCAGTTTCCTTGCAGCATGCGTGCATGCATCAAGGCACTGCGTGAAGTAACGGCAGCCACGGCATTTGCCTCACACACTGCTAGCCAGTGCAGGCTATGCTGCTCTAGTGATGCTCGATGTATACATGCATGCGTATCGCGCTGATCATTCCGCTCTGATCCTTCTGATCGATGCATGCATCCCTGCAACTGGAGTTGCTGCACAGTCAATGCTACATGTGTGTGTCTCCTATTTCTGTGTGTTGCTCACCTCTGTGTTATGTTGTGTTATGTTGTGTTCTCTGCTTGCTGCAGCTGGAGCTGCTGCGCCGTGCCCGTGTGTGGGATGACCTTGACTGGAAGTACATCGAGGTCGGGCAGCGCTGGAAGGCAGGCGAGGTGGGTATGGCTTCTCATTTTATCGATTCTGGAACACCCTGCAATTTATGCTGGGCTTTGCTGCTGCTGCTGCATGTGCGCTATGTACAGCAGCGTCCTCATGCACATGCATGTGCTGCAGTGTTGGAAGGCTGGCGAGGTGTGTATAAACTTGGCATGCTCATTCTCATTGTTACAAAACCAAAAAACCCGCTGATCATGCTGGGCGTTGCTGCTGCTGCTGCATGTGTGCTGCGTACAGTATGGTTTTGCTGTAAGGTGTCTTGTACAGCACCCCGCTGATCATGCTGGGCTTTGCTGCTGCTGCATGTGCATGTGCTCTGTGTACCGCGTCCTTACGCACGTGCATGCGCTGCAGCCCTGTGTGTGCCTTGCATGCGTGTACACAGGGTGCGGCCGACTGTCCGCTGGTCCTGTGAATCCCAAAGTCATTAACATCACCCGCCTGCTCACGCTGCATGGTTCGTCACATGGCTTTGTGGTGTTGCACTGTGTGGCGCTTGCAGGTGACCTCCCCCATTGAGCTGAACCTGCTGCATGAGGAGGATTACTACAAGCAGCTCAAGCAGGTGCGCAGCCAGTGTACGGCAATTTAAGAAGCAATCAGGTTGTTCGACTGGGTACAGCTACTGTGGAGTAGAGTTCAGACTGTTGTTGGGTCGAGTCCGTGATTCATTTACACAGCAAGCCAGCATATTGCAGCAGGTGCAGAGCTCTGGGGGTCCTAAGCAAGACCATTGTATGTTTCGGCAGCCGCAGACATGCATACAACATGTTAATAGCAGCTGCAGCAGCTCCGTAACACAGCTTCCACCATGTCTGGGGTTGCCTGCACATATTCACTGGTCATGCTGAGGACCTTGAAATTGATGTGCACTGATCACTGGGTCTTCTTGTCTTGACACAACAAATGGCTTGAAACATGGCAGTTGTAATGTAGTCGCATGCGTACCTGCGTCAGTGTGACGCTGACTGCAATGGTGGGAGGTGTGGAGGTGCATGAGGTTTCCTCACTGTAGCACACACACCCTGCCAACAACACGCGTGTACACACCATGCGTAGCTCATCCATTCGTTCCTTCATTCATGCTGACTGCCACTGCGCGTATGTTCTGCCTCACCATGCTGCAGCTGGCCGGCAAGAGCAGCGGCGGCAAGAAGAGCAGCAGCAAGAAGCCAGCAGCAGCAGCAGCGGCTCCCTCTGAGTCAGAGGGCAGCGGCAGCGGCAGCGATGAGAGCAGCGGCGAGGAGGAGGAGCAGCAGCCGCAGCCGAAGAAGCAGAGCAGCACGGGGCGGCAGCGGGGGCGGCCGCGCAAGCCGCAGCACCCCACGCGCTCCATGCTGGATGAGGCCAGCAACGGCATACGGGAGCGGAAGGTGCGCTGAATAAGACAAACCACGTGCTTCAATGACGTGCTTTCTTTGGTTGGTTTGGGTAGCACAATCTTGAGGGCAGCCAGAAGCAGGCAAGTGCGCTGAATGGTCAGAGAAGTTGTAATCTGATGTTGGGTTTGGCGAGAGTTGAGAGGAGCTGAGAGGAGGCAGGCATTACGTGTTGAAGTGGGGCATGCACTGAGGCACTGTGCATGGCAAGGCGCTGATGTCACTAGCACGCACACGAACAACACGTATTGTGCTGTTGTCATATACTTGTCAACATCAGAGCTGATGGTTCGGATGCATCTCTCTGATTTGGCTTTTGCCGTTGCTAGCCTAGGGAAATGCACATATGTCTGCAACACGCAGGTGCTCATGTTTGCTTATTCTTTTGAGTCGGCATGAGCTCAGCGCGTGCGTGCCGCTGTGTTCTGTTTTTGGCAGGAGGAGAAGCCCACAGGAGCCAAGAAGAGGAAACCTGCCGCTGTTCGGCAGGTGAGCAGCGGTTAGAAGCAACCTGGTGGCTTTTTGCAGCATTGCAAATCTATCATGCTTGGAGACGGTCAGCACAGCCAGCTGCTGCAGACTGATCATATGCAGAGTTGTCCATACTTGACAAATACGCAATGTCCTGCATGCTTGCACATCTGCTTATCTTAGCGTGGCCAATACAGCTTACATCTCCACCCTGCTGCTTGATGCGTGGCTTGCAAGGATAAGTGCTCAGATGTGTAGCAGCATCAGTCAATTTGGCAGCACGTAGCAGCACCTTGCTCAGCGGACCCACACACGCCTAATGGAGCATGCTCCCGCCTCTGCTGTGTGCCTCTGCCGTTCCTTCAGGCCTGAGATGTCTGCCTGCTGCCTCCCCTGCTGGTCTCTCCCCAGGCGCCTGCCAACGCACTCAACAGCAGCAAGGAGGGCGCCAGCAACAAACCACAGCAGCAGCAGCAGCAACGCGCCAGGGAGCCTAGTCAAGTAGCAGCAGCAGCAGCAACACCCAAAGCAGCAGACAAGAGCGCAGTAGTACCAGCAGCAGCAGTAGAGGCAGCACACAAAGCAGCAGCAGCAGCAGCAGGGCCTGCCGACTCTGCAGGAGCGCCTGTTGCTTTGACCGAGCTAATGCAGAAGCTGGATCAGCCGGTGATACTGCTACCTGCAGCTCCTGGCCAGCAGACGCCTATGATGCTAGTGCTACCGAAAGGCACTGACCCCGCAGGGTTTGCACGCATGGGCAGAGGCGCGGCGCCTGTGCCGCTGCAGTGTGCAGGATCAGGCGCTGCTGCTGCTGCGCAGGGGGTGGGGAGGGGGCAGGGGGCAGGGGCTGCTGCTGGGGCGCCTGGCTTGGGCAGCAGCCAGGGCCCCAGCAGCGGCGCAGCAGCTGTGAGTGATCGTATTTTTCTTCCTTTTTAGGATTGAAACGTGATATGATAGTTGCCAAGTTGTCGTGTGCATCAATGACTGCAGCTGTGGATGTTGTAATGGGGGTAATGCGAAGTTCAACTGGGCTGCACTATTCTGTGTGCATTTAATTCCTCAGAGAGTGTACATGGCGTGCATTGGTGCTGCATAGTGGTGGCTACAGCTACGCACAGTTGCCATGGGTGGATCCTCTGCGCAAAGTGTCATTCGTGCGTCTGTCATCCTCACAAAGCTATTAGTCAACCGCATGTTGTCCTGACAATTGGTGCTGTGGTGTCCTTCAAACTTCCCAACCAAATCTTCTTCCTGCAGGCCAGGGCTGGCGTGTTACAGCAGCAAGCACAGCTAGCAGCAGCAGCAGGCCCAAACCTCAGAGGCCCTCCCACGCTACTAAACCTCTTCCCAGCAGGCACCAGTAAAGCAGCAGCCGCTGCAGAAATCGACTCGCAGCTTGCGCTGCTAGACCTCACTGCTGCTCGGCTGGCATTGGCACTGCGCTACACATCTGAGGCGTATCTGCTGCTTGTGGATTGCTGGAGGGCAGACAGCCCCAGGTTGCCAAATGCGCTGCGGTCGTTCAGAGCAAACGTGCTGAGTTTGCCGCAGCCTGACTATCAGGCGTTCATGATAGGCATCTTTGGGATGGATCGAATGAAGGAGTTGGAACTGCAGCAGCAGCAGCAGCACTGAGGATATCTTGTTCACTGCAGAGGCTGCAGTGGCTGCTCTTGCTGCGATGTGTGCTCTGTTCGTGTTTTGCAATGCTGCTGTGCTGCACCACTGCTGTCGGGTATATGTTAGCTGGCCTGGTAGCTGCTGCTGCAGCAGCCTCTTGTCATTTGGGTCGTCTGGTCTGTTTGTTCCGCTGCTGCTGCTGCTGTTGCAGCTGCAGCTGCAGCATGTGTTGTACGCGGCATATTGGCTGCAGCAGTTCTAGTTGAGTCGTTGGTAGGCGCTGCTCTGGGGAGATACGCAAGCAGGGACGGTCCTTTGCAGCAAGCAGGCACAGCTGCGCGCCAGAAGCAGCTGTCTGCTGGATTTGATAAGTTGACACACTGGATATCTTTTGGAAGAGCAGAGCATGCGGCTCTGTCCTCACTGTATCTTGCGAACGGGGTTGTCGTTTGTGACTGGTTGGACTTGACCGTTCTGACACACATGCTATCTTTCATTTACTCCCGCGTCTGACGCATGTGCATAAGCACTGTGGGCATTATACGCATGACCAAGCACTGTTTTAACTGACTGGTTTGGTTGTGGCTGAGCATTCGGGGCCTTACTCTTGTTACTGGCATGGATGGTGTCTAACGGAAGGGCGAGGGACGTAATGCAGAGACCCGCGCCCTGGCTCATCATCATCATCATCATCATCATCATCAAATTACCAGATCAAGCCATAGCATCAACGCCATCGGCCCCGCGCCCTGGCTGATTAAAAACTGCAATAGAGTATGTGCCAGCCTGTGTCACGGGTTAGGGGCCCTGCCGGTGAGCATAGTGTGCAGGGGTAGTGAATAGTATACCATAACTATGATCGTATACTACTCACTACCCCTGATGGTGTGTGTCTTGACTGCACCAGACACTGTGATACTCTGCTGCATTGCATGCAGAGCACTTTGGCAATTTGTTTTCATCTGTGGCTGGCTGTCCATGGTTTTGTACGCATGATGGCTGGTTCCACGCCATGACGCGGTACTGCAAGCTCGTAGCCGCTACAGTGCACGTTGGAACGGCAGCAGCACTCTTGTGTAGCAGGGAAGCAAGCAGAGGCATGTTGTGCTCTGGTGGATGCCGGCAGCGCACCCTACACGGTGCATGCTTGGTGTCGTGTCACGATGCACTCCAGAGGCTCCTGCAGGCTGCTTTGTTTGCGGCATGTGTTGCTGCCGCAGAGGAGGCCTAGGCCGTCCTCCGCGTTTGGCAATCATCACGTGACCAGTGCACTGATGTTGCTGGTTGCAGCAGCACATCCAAGGCAAGCTGCCAACCGAGGTGTAACCACTGCCAGTGTGAACAGCAACCAGCACATCATTTGCTATACGGTACATCACGGTGCTTTGGTTTCTGGCATTGAAGGCAACAATTCAATTACAATGGCATTAGCAGCGTCCGTGGCCGGACGCCACTTCCCAAGGCACTACGCATCTGCTGTACCAAGGGATACACCATGATGGTGCTGCTGCTCAGCACGACCTCGGACTATGGCGCAGGGTCACATGCAAACGTACCACTGTTGCGTTACGCTGAACTAGTTGCAGGTATGAAGCTTGCTGTGGCTGAAAACCTCTGCGTCTGCAGCAGCACTGTCCGACAGCTGGCATCACAGCCAACCCAACCACTGCTGCAAGATGGCATCATGGCAGGCAGCTGGCCAGCCAATAGCTGCACAACACAGCCAGCTATCAGCAGTGCTCCAAACACCACACAGCAATGGTGTGCACACGGCAGTGCCATTGTATGCGCTGCTGTGGCCGCAGGCAATGCATGCGCAATGCAAATGCTGCCTCCTCAAAAGCAGCTGCTGCTGTGCAACCATGCATTGCATCCAGCATCAAGTGTGCCTACAACAATGTGCAGGCCAGCACGCCCCCAGCGGCGGCCCCCCTCCTGAAATGGCTTCTCTGCGCCTGCTGTTGACGCGAGGGGCTTGCCGTTTTTCACCATGCAAGATGCCACTTATGTTGTATCAAACACATGCATATAAGCTGTGTGTCATGGCTTGTTCTGCCTGCGAAACATGCCTGACACATCGCCGCGACGATAAGCTACAGTTGGCCCCACTAGACTGCAAAGCACAGCCAAACCACGGCTGCTGAGCGACGACACAGCAAAGCAGCACATGACACTGCTCCGCATCGCATCCTACAGGCTGCTGCTGCCGCCAACTGCTGCTGGCGTTGTAACATAGCTGAACGTGCTGCTGCAAGCTCACGCATGCAGCATTGCGGACCTCCAGCCGTAGCGCCATCAGCTGACGCTGCTGCTGGCGCTTCACAACAGCAAAACGCGCTGCTGCAAGCTGCCAGGCATAGGCCTGCATTGCAATGCTGGCGCTGCTGCTTTAGCTGGAGCGCTCTCCTGGCTGTGCGTGTGCCCATAGGAAGTCCCTGCACAGCAGAACAACACAGCCGGGGCGATTGCACAATTGCACTGAGCAAGGTGGCACTGAGCAAGGTGGCGCAACTCTTCTTCAGTGGGTGGTAACATGCATACTCCATTCATGAGACTGAGGAAAGTAAGTGCCTGCACCGTGTGCGTGAGTTGTGCATACTGAGTCAAAGAGATCCCAGGCACTTGGCGGTCAGACTAAGAATGCTGGCTTGTTTGTCAATATGTCCACACTGCACTGAAACGGCAACCACACAACTGATCCAGCTGTGTTTCTGACATCCTGGATGCAAAGGGTTGCTTGCTAAATGGTAAGCTGGCTCAATGCAGTGCTTGATCAGTGCATCGGCATTTTCTTCGTGTCACATTGCAGTTGCTGCTGCGACCGCTGCTTTAGGCGTGTACACACATCTGTGCAGCTGGGGTTTGTGCTGCAACGGGGTCCCACCTGACAGGCCTCTCGCCATAGTCATCATCCTTGTGTGCTGCCCAGGTGATGCCATTGTACATGGCAATGGGGATCAACAGCGCCCCAAACACCACATGACGCAGCGTCTTGCTGGTCCATGTGAACTCCCTCTCGATGTCCTCGCGCCTAGACAGCCACTGCTCTACGTGCTTGTTGTTGTGCACTGCGGTGTCATGGCCACTCCGAGTCTGGTTCCCCAGAGATGAGGCCTGTGTCCTGCTGCTGCCCAGCCTCTGCAGCACTGACGCTGACGCTCTGCGCAGAGCCCCGGTCATGCTGCAGTTGTACTAACCTTCAAACAAACAACGTAAGCTAGGAGGATGGATAGCGAGACACAGGTGGAGCGTGGGAGAAAATGTAGGTCTTGCTTGGTCCCACTGGCGCTGCAAGCCCGTATGTCCTTGAAACGCAGTAGATCTGTGCCAACAAAAGCGCGTTCCCTCTTCTGGATGGCAGCAGCTGGCCCAGCGCGTTATAACTGTGTTGTCCCCTGACGCCAGCTGCGCAAACATAAGCTGCAACCATCCGATCGCTGGTATTTAAACTTCAATTATTGGTTCACACCACGGCGTTATCGCTGGGCTTGACGTTTGCCAGATTCCTTTCGTCCTGCTCGCACCCAGTGCTCGTGCCTGCGTTCTCTCGCCTTCTGATGAACACAACCCTCGCTGCTGGATCCGGTGTAGGCAGTGCATCTGCTTCTGCGGCATCCAGCTGCTGCGGGGAGACAACAGCAGGCACAGGCCACTGCAGCTTCTGCAACGACTAATTCAGCTGCGATGTAAACCAGCAGCGCTAGGTAGCATCCTGAAGCACTGCTTATCACTCACCCAGTGACGTTGTCAGCCGCTGCTGCAGCACAGGCAGCTGAGGACGCCACAGCTACAGACACAACACAACAGTACCGACGCTGTCCTGTTCAGCAGCCGCACCAGCAGCATCACAGCCTTCCTGCAAGCATCTGCATCTGCTTCTGACAAACAGCAGCCATGTTCGCCCCTGAGCAGCTGGCAGACAACAGCCCGCTGGTAGTAGCAGATGGCGTGGGCCTGGCACCAGCAAGTGTGCAGGAGGCAGTAATCGGCAAGAGTGCCAAGGCCGGCGGAGCAGCAAAGAACAAGAAGAAGCAGTCAACAGCGGTCAACGTTCGCAACTGGCTGCGCATTGACCAGAACGGGGAGACCACCATGATACAGGCAGACAAGTACAAGCTGACTCACAAGCTGGGTGTGCAGGTGCGGAGCATGGAATGACACAGCTGAATTTTGCACTACACAATATGTGAGGCTTTGGAGCAGCTGGTAACACTGGCACAGCTTTGATGCCTGCAAGCTGTCAGTACTTGCAACTGTCCTTTGTACGTTCAGAGTGCATGCAGGTGAGTGTTACAAGCAGCTGCCGTCGCATGTGCGCTGGCTTACATTTTTGCTTGTTGTTGGACGTCCTGCAAAGCCGCGACCTTCGCGTCATCAGCCTGTCCCCTGCCTGCACATCATTTTTGTCCTCTAAGGCCGCGTTGTTGGTTCTGCTGCAGGGCCGCGACCTGCGCATCATCAGCCTTGCCCTGCCTTGACATCAATTCTGACCTTTGGGCCGCATTGCTGATTCTGCCGCAGGGCCGCGACCTGCGCATCATGGACCCCTCGCCTGCCTGCACATCAAATTTGACCTTTGGGGCCACATTGTTGTTGCTGCTGCAGGGCCGCGACCTGCGCATCATGGACCCTTCCCTGTCTGCGCATCAAGTCTGACCTTCAGGGCCGCATTGTTGTTCCTGCCACAGGGCCGCGACCTGCACATTTTGACCCTTTGCTGCTTGCGCATCAACCCTCACGTTTGGGGCCACATTGTTGTTTCTCCCGCAGGGCTGCGACCTGCGCATCATGGACCCTTCCCTGCCTGCGCATCAGTTCTTTCCTCGAAGGCCGCATTGTTGATGTTTCTGCTGCAGGGCCGCGACCTGCGCATCATGGATCCCTCGCTTGCCACCAGCTACCCCTCTGCCATCCTGTGCCGTGAGAAGGCGCTGGTCATCAGCCTGGAGCACATCAAGGTGAGGCCTGCTGCTGTTGCTCGTTGAGTGCTGTGGTGCTATACACAGCTGTCCGAATCTATATTCTAGGCGCTAGTACTTGTCAATATCACATGCCTGAGAAGGCATCCCGTGCCGTGAGAAGGCGCTGGTTGTCAGCCAAGGTCAGTGCAGGTGCTACCCATCAAGTGTGTGGTGCTATGTTGTCAAAGTCAAACATTGACTTCTGTTTGGGATGGGAGCTGGTGTGTAACTTTGACACAAAGCGCCACACCACTCAATGGGTGGCACCTGCACTGAGATGCACAGTGTGAACTGAGAAGGTGCTGGCTGTTCAGCGCTTGACGCCCAGTGTCGTTGCGTCCACGCCGTTGTAGTCTGTGCAAGTTTTGTGTTGTAGACAGGTCCTATTACATAGTCTGGCGTGCAAGCCGGTATTGCTGTGGCGTAACAACTGTCGCAAACTGCCATGGCGTATGGGCTTAGACACCAAACCACTTTCCTAGACCAACCTCCCGCTCCCATCTGTGTGCGCAAATGGTTGTGTTGTTCTGCGGCGATACGCGCAGGTCATTATCACCACCAGCAACGTGCTCGTCATCAGCGTCAGCATTGTTACTGGTCATCAGGGTTGACAGCCAGTGCTCTGCTGCAAATAGCAGCCACCTATCCCCCTGCTGGTCTGCTGCCGGTTTCTTATCATCCCCTTCCTGCTGCTGCAACCTCGCAGGTCATCATTACCACCAGCAACGTGCTCGTGATCAACCCCGAGGACGAGAACGTGCTGCCGTTCATCACGGAGCTCAAAATGAAGATCAGCCAGCCCAGCCTTGCAGTCAGCGGATCGTATCCCAGCGCACTCAACGATTTGGGCAGCGGGGGAGGCGCCAAAGTGGTCATTCCTAGCCGCAGCGTGGCTAAGCTGGAAACGCTGGCGAGTCTGCAGATGCCGTTTGAGCTCAAGGCACTGGAAGTGTGCCTCGACTCGGTGAGTGCACGCTTTGGCAACATTGCATAACCATGGATCAAGTCCTACCGTGTTGTTGAAGTCTGCTCAGCTGTGTGTGTTGAGGTCTGCTCAGCCCTCGCTGCGTGTCTTTAGCTGGGGTGAGTCTCCTGGGTGGGGTGAGGAGATAGGTGGGTCGTGGACGGACGTATTCAGCGGGGGAGGTGCCAAGGCGGTCATTCCTAGCCGCAGCGTGGCTAAGCTGGAAACGCTGGCGAGTCTGCAGATGCCATTTGAGCTCAAGGCACTGGAAGTGTGCCTGGACTCGGTGGGTGCAAGTGGACATTTGACCATCTGCAGAAGAACGAGTCGTGATGAGCGGCTGTCTGTCTCTCAGATGTCGCTGTAAAGGAATGTAGGTGGTGCAGGTCATGAAATAGGAGTTTCAATTGCAGTTTCGTCAACCGCAGTATAGTCAAGCTGGGATGCAACCTGCTGCACCCCGCACCCCTTTGCAAGTCAAGGAACGTTTGACAATGCCAGCCGTGTGTTACATAGCAGAGTCGCACGTCAGCTTTGCTGCCCAACAGCCTATGTGCTTTGCTGCCTGCCTGTAACGCAGATTGCGTCATACCTCAACCGGCTAACAAGTGACCTGGAGGCGGCAGCCTATCCTGCACTCGACTCGCTGACGAGCCGAGTTACGGCGCACAACTTGGAGCGAGTAAGGCGTATCAAGAGCAGGCTGGTGCGGCTGACAACACGCGTTGAAAACGTGAGTCATGCAGGACAAGGCCGCTGTAGCAAGTCACAAAACGCCATGCCGCATTGCGGCAAGCCTGGTGCTGAAGTGTTGGGTGTGCCTTCAAGGATGTCCTGCTCCTGCTGGAACTTCATTGTAACGACTTTGATTTGTCCTTGTTAGAGAGCTGCATGCATTTTGCCGCTGCGTGGGGGCGTTCAGGGCTACCTAGTGTCTCGCTTGTGGCATGCTTGAAGTGAGTGAGTGACTGTTCAAGCGCTCTGCAGCGCCTGGGTTGGTTTTTTATCGCTAGAAAGGCGTGTGTGGACAAGTCACATAACAATATGACAACGCATGCCTTGCCTGATATGGTGTGTGGGTCTTGAACGTGTTGGGGTGGAACCCAAGCACGTTGCAGACCAGTGCACCACAACAGGCAAGGCATGTGTATCATGTTGTTGTGTCACGCGTCTTTCTTACAACATGTTTAGATGCTGATGTCTGTCTTGCTCTTGATGCATGATGGTGCGCGAGGTGCTTGAGGGCTACCTTGATGACGACCAGGATATGTTACCTACTTGTGACACGTCGCTTGCTTGTCACATGTCACGTGCTGATGCCTGTCTTGCCTGTTATATGGCGTGCAGGTGCGCGAGGTGCTTGAGGGCTACCTTGATGATGACCAGGACATGAAGGACATGAACATCACAGCCAAGGAGCAGCACGCAATGCAACAGGCAGTGGAGGCGCAGGTGGGCACACTGCTGGTGGGGAGCTTCGCTAGGGCAGTGCTTGGTTTATTTACAATGGATAGGTGTGCTGCCGCATGCCATAACTCAAGACGCAGTTGGTTTTTGCAGCACGCAATGCAGCAGGCAGTGGAGGCGCAGGTGACCACTGCTGCTGGGGAGCTTCTCTGGGGCAGTGCACATGCATTTTCATGACTGCAGCACTGGCTTATGCTTGCCGGGGAGGGGGGGCAAGCCCGCAGGCATACCTGGGTACTGGTTGATAGCAGTGTAGTGCTGCAAGTCCCCCGTTTGTACATGTAGAGGATACCATGTGTATAAATAATAATAATCAATCCTTGTAAGCCATACCTTTCGGCATCGGCAACCGCGCCTCACCCACTGGGGAGGCGGAAAGCAGACTGATTATTCTCTCTATTTTCGGTGTAAGGTAGACCACCCAGACCCTTACACCCCTTACTAGGCAGCATGTGGGAATCACCCCATACGGTGGACTGCATGCCTAGCAGGGCCGGTGTGTATATAGCCAGCAATCGACGGAGTCCTGCGGAGAGTCGCGAGGACATTAGCAGCATCCTTCCTTCGGCTTTCGCCGACTGTATCCCTGAGTCCAGAGACATACTGCTTAGGCTCAGAATCGAACCTGCAACCTTTCGGCCACTGTTCGTCCGTCATCACCACTGCGCCACGTGTTTAACGTCCCGCCGGACACCATGTGTATGTATGTCAAACTGATGACGTGCTGCCGCATGCTGCAATTCAAGACACACCTGCTGCTTGCTGCTGCTGCTCCTATGTTGCCGCAGCACCAGGCCAAGAGCTCCAGCAACAAGCGCAGCAGCAGCGGCAGCAGCAGCAGTAGCTCCAGCAGCAGCAGCAGCAGCAGCAACAGCAGCGTGGAGGAGGAGGAGATTGCAGAGGTGGAGATGTTGCTGGAGGCCTACTTCATGCACGTGGACAACACCTTCAACAGGCTGCAGACACTGAATGAGTACATCCAGGTGGGGCCAGCTGGCTGTGCCTGTCTTTTTAGTTGTAATGCTTAGCAGTCAGCTGCATCTAGTGTGAGCTGGAGTTGGATGTTGACTCCACTAAGGCTAGAACCTGAAAATCAATGCCCGACATGCAAGAAGGCAAGCCCACTCACTTGCAGCCAACATACATCAGTACATATAGGTGTGCAGGACACGGAAGTTCTGGTGATTGTGGAGCTGGATCAGGGTTTGCGCCATGGATTCCTTGCAGAAACGTTTGCACTGTTGTGATATGCTTAGTTTTCATCTGTTATTTGTGATTTGTATCGCAGGACACGGAGGACCTGGTGAACCTGAAGCTGGATCAGCACCGCAAGCAGTGCAGTCCGTGCCATGGTTACCATCACAGAATTCATCATACAGGCGTCACAAGTTCAATTTCCACTGTGTTCCACTGTGTCCACTGTGTTGTGCTGTGTTGTTGAATATTGCATTGCAGGATACGGAGGATCTGGTGAACCTGAAGCTGGATCAGCACCGCAACCAGCTGATCGGGATTGACCTGATCATGACCGGCTTCACTTGCTCGCTGGCCATCATGACAGCCACGGCAGGCTACTTTGGAATGAACCTCAACTCATACATCCAGGTAAAGCACATCGGCATAGCTTCGTGTGTTTTATAAGCGTGCATGCAGTCGTGCGGGATGGAATGCGTTGATGCAATGAACTATGCAGTGCTAGAAGCGCCTTGCGAATGTATGCGGCCGCGCAGTTTGTGCAGCAGCCTCAGCCGCTGCAACAGCAGCAGCTTGCTGTGCAAGGTGTAGCTCTACGTCAACAGTAAGCAGTAAGTGAAGCATTCGCGACAATGCAGCAGCAGCTGCGATGCGACCGCGGCACCAACAACAATACACACCTCGCATCAAGTAGATCTTGCACTGCATGGTGTGGTCACTTCTGAAGCAAGCCAGTGCATGTTTGTGTCTGCGCAGCTGGGAACCTGCAGGTGCACCGCTACCAACGTTGCACATGATATGGCGTGGTTCAGCCATGCCGACATGGTAGTCAACGAGCACTAGTCGGTGCTGGGAGATTACCATGTTGCATGGCAGAACCGCGCCGTATCATGCGCAACGTCGGTGGCGGTGCACACAACTCCCGCCAGCAGCAGCTGCGTAGAGCCACTAATGCCTTGGATCAGCACCACAACATGAGCCAGACATCACGAGTCATGTTTGCTTTTCACAAAGCAGCGTTTGCTGGTTATCTGCTTAGTGAAGTGTACTTGGTCCCGCTGTTTCTCTTGAGATGGGTTGCATGGCAATTCATTGGGCTCATGCAGGTGCCACCGCAGTGGCTCCTGTGCATATGGTTGAGCTTCAACTGAACAACGCGCAATGCTTGCAACTGCATCAAGTGCCATGACCTTCAACCTTCAACCGGCGGGACGTTAAACACGTGGCGCAGTGGTGATGACGGACGAACAGTGGCCGAAAGGTTGCAGGTTCGATTCTGAGCCTAAGCATTATGTCCCTGGACTCAGGGATACAGTCGGCGAAAGCCGAAGGAAGGATGCTGCTAATGTCCTCGCGACTCTCCGCAGGACTCCGTCGATTGCTGGCTATATACACACCGGCCCTGCTAGGTGTGCAGTCCACCGTATGGGGTGATTCCCACATGCTGCCTAGTAAGGGGTGTAAGGGTCTGGGTGGTCTACCTTACACCGAAAATAGAGAGAATAATCAGTCTGCTTTCCGCCTCCCCAGTGGGTGAGGCGCGGTTGCCGATGCCGAAAGGTATGGCTTACAAGGATTGATTATTATTATTATGACCTTCAACTGCAACAAAAATTACCGGTTGCAGCAACAGCCACAGGCAGGTCAACTCATTCCCGTATCATGTGCTGCTGCTAATGCTGCTGCTGCCACTGCTGCTGCTTGCAGGAGGGACCGGTGTCTCAACATGGCGCTTTACACAACTACAGTCGTTTTGCTTACGCCTCATGTGCTCCTGCTGTTGCTGCTGCTGCTGGTTGCAGGAGGAGTCAGAGTATTTAAGTATGGTGCATTTGACAAGGTTGCAATGGTTTTGCTCTCGCCTCAGCTGCTCCTGTTGCTGCTGGTTGCAGGAGGAGCCAGTGTACTTCAACCTCGTGGTCATCACCAGCACTGTCGGCGCGCTGGCGCTGTTCGCATTCTTCGTGGGCATGCTCTGGTACCGCCAGATGCTGGTCTTCTGAGCCGGATGCTGGTCTTCTAAGCCGGACTCTTGTCAGTTGGCTGGCTGTGCAGTAACAGACGCAGTCAGTCTCTTGCGGTAGCTGCCTGCGTTTCACGGGCATGCTGTGGTACCGCCAGGTACTGGTTGCCTGATAAGTTGCTTTTTCTTGCCATGCTGTGGTACCGCCAGATGCTGGTCTTCTGAGCAGCGGCACATTGCAGCTGCAGACCGTGCGCATTGCAGCTGCGTCCAGTACGCAACAGTTGTTGCACTCGGCATGCATGGGCAATTGGGGCGCTGCTGTGCTGGTTTGAATGCTGGTATGTTCAGCAGAAGCTTCTGCTTTTCATCATGTGCATCCGGACTTGCGGTGCACGGCATTTCAGCCTGATGCTGGGCACTCAGGCACGGGTCTTGGTTTCAGAGTTCTTTGTTGGCGCTGTAGCAGCCTTCAGAAGGCTGCCACAGCGCCAACCAAGGCCTTAGAATGCAAGACCCGTGCGTTGGTGCCCAGCGTCAGGCTGAACTCAGCAGGCCTTGAGCCCATGGACTGAATCTTTGGGGGGACCTTAGAGTTAGTGCGTCTTGGAATCTTTGCCGCATCGTAGTCGACGCTGCGAAGAATCAGTCTGTGCGGATTCTTCGCAGCGACTACGATGCGGCAAAGATTCAGTCCTGAGCTCAAGGCCTGCTGAGGCGTTGATAAAGGCCTCGGGGGGCAAGACATTTGTCTCTTCGTGCTCAGCGTCAGATTCAAATCTGTCTGACGCTGGGCGCCAAGACATGCTCATGAATAGCGACTGCCAACAAGGCAAGACAACAATGCATTCCTTCCTTATGGCCCCGTTGCGCATGCATGTCCAGTGCTCTGGGCTTGTATGCGCAACGGGGCCTCACGGTTGGAATGGATTGTAGTCTTTCGTTGTTGGCAGTTGCTACTTTGAGCGGGTGCTGGACACTGCGAGTAGCGCACACGTCTTTTTGCAAGATGCTGAACATTGGCTTGCAGCTTGCAGCGCTGTAGTGTGTGGCATGCTGCCAGCATATGCCTAGGGCGCCTCTCACCGAAACCCTTGTATCATAGGCTTGATGTTGTTGAACTTGTGCAGGCACTGCTGCTGCGCATCCCATGGTATCCCAGGCATGCGTTGTTTAGCTGCCAGCGTCAACGCAATGCTCCCAAAAGCTGGTGCATGCGCGTGTTGGGGCAGCAGCTGGCGGCATTGTTTGCACTGCAATGGCTCCCTCGCATGGACAAGGCTGTTGCACGCATGGTATCAGGGGCCACATCTTAGCCATGTGAGTGCTGCATCCGCGGCATTGTGCTTTGCCAACTGTGTCTTCCTGCAATCCGTTTCACTGCACGGTGCTTGTCTGTTAGCTGTTGCCACAGTCTTCCTTGGTGGGAGCAATGCAGCGTTGAAAGTGACCGTGATATGCATGGTCGTAAACTTGGTTTGTATGGGACCTATGTTCGCCGTGTTGCACCTTCCGAGTGTCCTTGACATTTGGAAGATGTCATATGTATACATAATAATAATAATATGTTCACCATGTTGATGTTTTGCGGGGCTGCAATCGTATGCATTGTCTGTCTGGGAAGCCGCTTGCCGGGCATGCACTACTGCATACACGCGCAGCTTTGCTGCAGCAGCGACCTGGCAGCCAGCGCTCAGGGTTGACAATGCATGCAGAGCATCCATGCTCACTCGCGACATATGCCTGTATGCCGTTGTTGTGTGCAGCGCTGTCTGCCCTGCTCGTGCAGAACGGCGGGTGCATATGTATGACAAGCCTGCTTCTCAGCAAGGTCTGACAACCTACAGCAAGCACACCTGCACTGCACGCCATGATGGTGTGGCGCTGTACAGCCTGTTGTACACTTGTCTGTTTCTTTTTGTTGTTGATCCGTTGATAACATGCTCATTCACAGCTACCTGCGGTGCAGTAATGCACTTTACTAGTACAGCAGACAGGGAAGCGACACCGTCCGGTGGTTTGTTACATCATCAGTAAAGGGCAGCCGCTCGGAGCACACAGATGATTCTGCAGCATGGGTGTGGATTGCCAATGCGCCAGCCCTGATGCTGCTGCACAACACAAGATTGTCCCAGTCTCGGCTGCACTTGTTGTATCATGCAGCCGTAGGCCTGGAGTGGCCAGCGTCCCATTTAGCCTTGAAGGCAACCATCAAGTTTGGCCGCCATGTAGCGTTCAAGTATGTTACATGACGAAATCGCTGACACAACGCATTGCCACGTGTGGCAGTCACTTGTAACCAGAGCCAGGTGCACTTGCTGTATAGCCCCATCGTCACTCCCTGAATGTTCAGCTGTACAAGCACTACTGCACATAACAACGTGCTGCCGCTTTCGCTCAGAGTGGCCCACTGGACCCTCAGGATGGCCCACTGGACCGCTGTATACCTTCCAACTTCACTCAAACTGCATGACAGCTCCCGTCACTGCACAAGCTGCGCAGATCTGCAACTGCCTTTGTTAGCTGCACTGCTGTACCAGCTGTATAACCGCCATATAAGTACTACAGCCAACTAACTGCCTACCACCACACATTGCCCTACAAGCTGACTTCACTGCTGCGCTACGCACAACACTGCTGTACATCTGTAGAACAATGCCACTCAATCCTTCTTGAACTGCCTCAGCCTACACGATACTACAGGCTCGCCAACCGCGACCTACTCTCTCCCCCCCCCAGGGGCAGGCTGAGAGCAGACTTTTTTTTGATGTATATTGCGCTCAAGAGAGCAGATATAGACAGAAAACACACACAAGAAGCCCCCACAGGGCGGCACGTACTGCACAACAGTGGTAACACACCCACAGCACACTTGCTGCACTGCACAACTGTACACAATCAACACGAGAACCCAGCGGCTGTGCACAGCGCTGCAGACGCCCAAATGCAGGCGCTGCAGTAACGCATGCAGGGCTTAGGGTGCAGCAGGGCGTCAGTGACACCAAAACAGTGCTGTTACGCCGCGGCACGATACATAATGTAGCGTGCAGCGTTCAAGTATGTTACCACTGCTGGTAGTGCATGAAACACACACACGAAGGACCCAGGACGCACCGCGCTCACAGCACACGCCGCAAATGATGCTTAGCATAGTACCTGGCGAGATATGGCTTACAAGGTATGGCTTACAAGGATTGATTATTATTTAGTACCTGGCGAGATTGCTGACGTGGCGCTTAAACACAATAGGATCCTTGAAGGCCGCACCGCCGGTCGACAGAATTGCGATCTCCTGTTCATCTCCACAAAAACCCAGAACCACAAAGGGGCCCTTGACCTGATCATGCAGGGCAGGCACCGGCCCAGAAAGCACCTCCGGCACCCAATCACCAACCTGCAAGGGCGTAGCACGCAGGCGACCCCTGCGGGTGTCGTGACGCAGAGGCCACTGACGCGCATTCTTGAAAAACTGCATGCGAATGCGATCAAAAACCAATGCCTCCTGTTCCATCAACTGCTGCTGCAAAGAAGCAACGTGTTCAAACGGACAAAGGCACTCGTCAGGCACAAAAGACACCACAGACGGGAGCCTGCACGGCATCTGGCCGTCAGCCTCAGCATGTCATTGCTGAGAGGCAGCGCAGGGCGGGGCTGCCTGCCAAACACCATCTGCTGAGGGGACATACCCAGAGCAGCATGCACCCAGACCAGTACTGCATGCGTATGACGGGCAAACTCTGCACCCAGTGCTGTGGATGAGCATTGACATGTGTATGCAACATGGACTTGGATGAGTTGACCACGCGCTCCACAGCACCGTTGCTGGCAGGATGCGATGCACTGGTGCGGATATGCTGCACACCCAAACGTCAAAGCAAATGCACAAACTCACTCTCAAACTCGTGGCCGTTGTCACTTGTCACGTACGCCGGCACAAAATAACGGCAAATCCAGGAATGGTAGAATGCCTTGGCGACTGTGGCAGCAGATTTGTCATAGACAATCGCGAACTCTGCTGCTTTGGTGAAGTAATCCACCATGATGACAACATGTGCCTTGACTGGCTTGTCAGGCACGGACAGACGATCGTGTATGCTCATCAAAGGAGCCGGGAAAGGCCCACACAAATCTACATGCACATGCTCAAAAGGACCACGCACCTCAGGCTGCTGCAAGGGCGGCAGTGCCGGCATAACCAGCTTGCGCCTCTGACAGCTGTCACAGCAACGCACAAAAGCCACCACATCCGACTGCAGTCCCCGCCAGTGGAAGAACTGCCGCATATAAATGCGCGTCTGCTGTACCATAGATAGATAGAGGGGTTACACGGTGTGTTCATGCGGCATACGCCACCACAGACACCTGGTAAAATAGGAAGCTGCAAGCAGCTCAGCTCGGGCTGTCACTCTGAGGTTTCAACCCCAGAAAAACCTCTGTGCGTAAGGTATGACATTGGTTATGCTAGCATAACCGTCTTCCTTACGACACGCAATTTGGCTGCACTCTGAGAATCTTCGGGCATGAATGCAGTATTCTAATCAGTGTTGGTGACAGCAGTCTATACATCTTCCAGTGTAGAGGGCAGGCTGAACATGCTTTGCTGACTCAGCAAAATGCTGATACAGACGCAAAGGCAGCACATGTGTAAATGTGAGTAGTCTGCTGTACCAGAAGAAGAGGGGTTACACGGTGTGCACAGGCAACTACGTTGCAACGAACACCCGAAAATCTGGAACGTCGCAGATGACTCAGCAAAACAGGCTGTCACTCAAGGAGACTCACCCCAGAAAGTCTCTCTGTGTGTGTAACTCGACATATGGCCTTGCAGGCAAAGCCGTCAGTCACAGCACACGCAGTGTTGATGCTAAACAAAGGCAACAAAGGACTAGTGTAAACAGTGTCAGTGACAGCAAGCTGCACTTTATGCGGTGTAGCGGGCGGGCTGAATCCACAGAACATCACCCACCAGCAGCAACACAGCCTGGCAGGCGGCGGTCTGAGGCGACAAACTAGGGAGAGAGAGCAGAGGACAAGCCAGCTGCTGCAAAGGCCGCACAACTACATTTTGCAGCAGCGACACGGCAACTCACAGCTCCTGCAAAGCAAGACGGCTAGCTCTGGCGTGTCAGAAGCTCACAGAGAAACCACGTACACACAGTGAGAAGAAGGCCATCACCGCCGCACCACACACAAACCATTGCCACGCAACACAGTATGCCAGGCAATAAAAGGCTGTTGTGTGAGCAGCCGATTTCTATACCGTGACGGCACCCTAGCCGTAGCAGCAAAGTCCGCAAGTGCATCCCAAAAAGCACCTACTGCTGCTCTCACAGCCACTTGCTCCACCAGCTGGGGTACCCCAAGGTCACTTGACACAGCCCACGCTGCCCTGCGGGCTTTCTCAAAAGCATGCACTGCTGCAAGACAGACCATGTCCCACACCAACCGATGGACAGCGTTATGAGGGGGGCACGCCAACCATATAGCTCGGCACGGCAGTACAGCACCTGCCGGCAACAAGTTGAACGCCCTTAGTTGACCTTCCACCTCACGCCGCACCGCCATAGCAACAGGACATGTCCAAAAATGATGCTCCACCCCAGGCCCTGCAGCAGAACATGCTGCACACGCAGCAGTAGTCTGCATACGTTGAGCAGTAGGGAATGCATCCAAAGCTAAGCGCCACGCCGCTTCCTTGTACACGTTAGCCACCCGCACCTGCCACCAACGAGACAACACCGACTGCACTGCAGGCAGGCTGACTGCCATCGGCAGGGCATCCAGGGCTCTAACCCGAGTAACAAAGGCAGCATGGCGGGGCGCAATGGCATCAAGCGAGAGGTCTGTTACAGGGGTGGGCAAGCTATCGCCCTAGAGCGAGTCACTTGCCCCTCTTTCAGCTCACATATCATGAGAACCCGATAGCAAGCCACAAGATGCAACCAAAGTAAAACTCCAGAGGCATCTTGCAGCCCCTACCTCCCCTAGAGAGAGGTCAGAGAGAGGTCTGTTACAGGGGTGGGCAAGCTATCGCCCTAGAGCGAGTCACTTGCCCCTCTTTCAGCTCACATATCATGAGAACCCGATAGCAAGCCACAAGATGCAACCAAAGTAAAACTCCAGAGGCATCTTGCAGCCTCTACCTCCCCATAAACCAACAAGTACATGCAGTGCAGCATGTGCGAAGTGCAGCACGAAAAGCAGCAGGGTGCTCAAAGCACAGGGCACAAAACGCACAGGGGAAGGCAGGCATAGTCCAAACAGCAAGCGGGATGCACAATGGTGCTGCTTACCATAGGTGTTTGGCATGATTGCACCAAGGCACCGCTGTACACACCAGACTGCAGCAAGCAGGGGCACGCGGGACCGACAGGAGACACTGCATGCGGCATGCAAACTAAGGTGCTACTGCTTCTGCAACCCTCATGGCTGGCAAGCATAGCAGCACGCAATGCGACACACAGAGCTGAAAAATCAAGCACAGTGACACACGACATGCAACATGGCCTTGCCAGAAAGTGGAAACCGGACAGCTACTGACAGCACAGCATGTAAAAGCAGGAAGGTCAACCAGAGCGGGGCGCCAGTACAATGCGCAGCTGTGCTGGATCAGAACGCAAAAACGGGTGATCTCCAGGCACCGCAACACGCCAATGAGCCAGCGCAGCCTCCATTGCCACAAAATCAGCAAGCAACTCCCAAAACCGCAAAACCGCCTGCTGCTTCGCCTCCTGTAACACCTGCGCTATCAGTTGCTGTCGCTGTTGTTGTTGTTGCAGCTGTTGCTGCTGCCTACGCTGCTCAACCAGTTGGGTATGCTGTTGCTGCGCAGCAGTGAGAGCTGCAGGCTGAAACACATCTGTAATAGGTACCTGCCATTGCCCTGAAGAAGAGGGGTTACACGGTGTGCACAGGCAACTACGTTGCAACGAACACCCGAAAATCTGGAACGTCGCAGATGACTCAGCAAAAACAGGCTGTCACTCAAGGAGACTCACCCCAGAAAGTCTCTCTGTGTGTGTAACTTGACATATGGCCTTGCAGGCAAAGCCGTCAGTCACAGCACACGCAGTGTTGATGCTAAACAAAGGCAACAAAGGATTAGTGTAAACAGTGTCAGTGACAGCAAGCTGCACTTTATGCCATTGCCCTAGCAGAAGAGGGGTTACACGGTGTGCACAGGCAACTACGTTGCAACGAACACCCGAAAATCTGGAACGTCGCAGATGACTCAGCAAAACAGGCTGTCACTCAAGGAGACTCACCCCAGAAAGTCTCTCTGTGTGTGTAACTTGACATATGGCCTTGCAGGCAAAGCCGTCAGTCACAGCACACGCAGGGGGAGGAAGAAGAAGAGGGGTTACACGGTGTGCACAGGCAACTACGTTGCAACGAACACCCGAAAATCTGGAACGTCGCAGATGACTCAGCAAAACAGGCTGTCACAGGGGGAGAGAGAGAGAGAGGTCTGTTACAGGGGTGGGCAAGCTATCGCCCTAGAGCGAGTCACTTGCCCCTCTTTCAGCTCACATATCATGAGAACCCGATAGCAAGCCACAAGATGCAACCAAAGTAAAACTCCAGAGGCATCTTGCAGCCCCTACCTCCCCATAAACCAACAAGTACATGCAGTGCAGCATGTGCGAAGTGCAGCCCGAAAAGCAGCAGGGTGCTCAAAGCACAGGGCACAAAACGCACAGGGGAAGGGATAGAGGGGTTACATGGTGTGTTCATGCGGCATACGCCACCACAGACACCTGGTAAAATAGGGTTCAGCATAGAGCTCAGCACGGGTCGGCCCTCGAAGAGGCCCAACCCCTGGAGAAATGGCCTCATGTGTGTAAGTTTTGGCATTTGGCCATGCATGCACAGCCGCCTTCCTTACTCCACGCAATACTCCCCCAATCTACCTCCAGATGGAGAATTGAAAAGGATCTAAACAAGTGCTGCCATCAGTGTCAGGGACGGCAAGCACAGGGGAAGAAGAAGAAGAGGGGTTACAGGGTGTGTTCAAGCGGCTACGCCGCAACGGACACCAGCTAGAAAAAGGATGCTGCGAACAGCTCAGCTCAGACTGTCACTCAAAAGGAGGCTGAACCCCAGAAAAACAGCCCCTGTGTGAGAGGCATGACATTTGGTGTGCAAGCACAACCGTCTTTCTCATCACACGCAATGTTGGTGTATCAGAGGGTATCTGATCATGAAAGCAGTAGTCTAAGCAGTGTCAGTGACAGCAATCTATACATTTTGCAGTACAGGCGGCGGGCTGAGCTCGGGCGTCTAACACTAGCTCAAGAAAAGCAGGTCGGACTCAAGGCAGCTGATGGAATATGCAAGCAGAGGGCCGACCAGCTGCTGAGGGTGTGACATCTCTGCATTCCAGCAGTTATGCAGTGACCCACAACATCCACCCAAAAAAAGGACTGGCCGCCTCTGGCGGAGATGGTTGTTGAGCATGAATAAAAGCAAGCAAATACATGCATACACAGGCTGTCATCTGCGAACCACACGTAAGCCATTGCCGCACAACACTGTGTGCCAAGCAATGAACGGCTGACACGTGAGCAGTTGAATCCTATGCCGACGAGGTACCCGGGCCGTAGCAGCAAAGTCAGCAAGTGCATCCCAGAAACACCCAACAGCCGCTCGCACTGCTACTTGTTCTACCAGCACGGGGATAGTCAACTGATGAGACACCGCCCAAGCCACCTTGCGGCCATGCTCAAACGCATGTATAACTGCCAAACAGACCATATCCCACACTAGCCGATGCATGTCACGGTGAGGGGCACATGCCAACCACAAGGCGCTGCACGGCAGGCTTGCGCCTGCCGCCAACAAGTTGAATGCATGCAGCTGACTTTCCACCTCTGTGCGTACCGCGACCGCAACAGGACATGTCCAGAAATGATGCTCCACACCCGGCCCAACCACTGAACAAGCTGCACAACCCGTAGCCAGCTGCATCCGCTGCGCTGTAGGGAAGGCATTCAAGGCCAGGCGCCACGCAGCCTCTTTGTATGTGTTAGCCACCCTAACACCCCACCAACGAGACAGCACCAACCGCACAGCTGGCAGCTGGGTGCCCGCTGGGAGGCTATCCAGAGTCCTAACACTATCCAAATAAGCCGCATGACGGGGAGCAATAGCATCAAGTGCACGCAAACGTTGTAGCTTCGTAGCTAAGGCAACAGTCAGGTCAGCCAACCGAATAACGGCATTGGCATCGCCGCCTGGTCGCTGCCAGCCCAAATCAGCACACAACGATTCACGCGCCAATAAAAGGTCATCAGGGGTAATAGAAGAGAGTTGCGCAATGCTCATACCAGCAGCACGAGCTGATATTAGGTGAACACGCGCAGCAGCCACCCACAGTTGAGGAACCAGCTGCAACAGCGCTTGCACATGCTGAACAGCCAGCTGCCTATCAGCATATTGTGCCCTGCTGTTAAGCCAGGGGCCCCAAATATCACGCTCGTACGCTGTCCGCTGAGCTAACAGCCCAGGCAGGGTACACACTCGTGCCAGCTCTGACGAGAGCAGCACTGCCTGACCAAGAGACTGCAGCTTTGGCAGCTGTAACAGACCACAAGCAGCCACACTCTCAAGACCAACAACAACCCTCCGCTGTTGATCAAACCACTGCCAATCTTGTGGCACAGTGAAAATAGGATTTGCCCACAGCGGTGCGTGCCAACACAGATCATCCACATCCAATGCGTTGGCGCCAACATGGCGGAGGGGGGGCAGGGCCCGCAGCCCCAGTGCCAGCGCACGCAACGCTGAAGGCAGGCATGAATCCGCAGGAGCAGAAGGAAACAAAATATGACGTCTACACAGCATCAGACCCCAAGGGCTGGTGCTAGCAGCACGCGTGAAAGGCTCAGTAGCTGCTGCCCACCGTGGCCATAACTCGCGAGCCACGGCTACCCAAGGTGCAGTGCCACCTTGCAAGAAAGGCAACGCTTCACATGCCCACCGCGACAGCAGGTGGTGCTGGATTGGCAGCAGGCCAAATCCTCCACACTTCGGATGCGCTGACAAACAATCCACTGGAACATCAGGAGCCCTTCGCAAATCGTCGTCAGGCCCCAAACCAGCATCCACAAGCGCTGCTGCCCATTTAGTGAGTTTTGCTGCCACATCAGCAGGCACGTGACCAGCAAACTGAGCTGCATACAACAGGGTTGATAAAGCATAAGCATTAGCGGCAAAGGCTCTTCCAAAAGCTGACAGTTTTGAGATGCGGCTGATGTTCTGCATGCGGTGCCGCACACTCGTCAATCTGCCATCCCAGTCAACGCTGCTCTTGCCACATTGATCAAAGAACACGCCCAATGACTTTGCCTTAGCCACAATTTGCATAGTGCCCACCGCAAGCGCAGCCCCACCTGGCGCAGCAGCCTGAGCTTGCTGTTGCCCGATATGCAATAAACGCGTTTTGGTAGGGTTGAGGCATTGGCCGGAGGCCTTAGCAAAATCTGTCATGCATGACATGAATGTGGGGACATCAGCTAGCGAGAGCAGAAACACCTCAGCATCATCAGCATACTGCGCTGCCGCAAGCTGCTGGCTAGCTGCAACAATACCAATGCCTCGCTGCTTCAAAAAACATAACAAAGCTTGCCCCACAAACAGGTACAACAGAGGGGCCAAGGGACAGCCCTGGCGCACCCCAGCATCACAGCGATAAAACGGGCTGCAAAATCCATTCACCGTAGCACACGTGTACGTATCAGACAACAACACTCGCATCCAGCTCACAAAGCCATCCCCTATGCCAAGAGCTGCTGCTACCTCATACAACAAAGATCTATCAACAGTATCGTAAGCCTTGGCAAAATCCGTGAACACAACCACCGCCATGCGTTGCTCCTCATGCAGCAGCGCAGGCAGAAACTGCAGCAACCGAATGCTGTCCCCAATGTGCCTACGCTGCAGAAACGCCGATTGCACTGGGTGTACGACCTCCCCTGCAACCGCAAGCAAGCGATCAGCCAAGATCTTTGCCAGCACTCTATAGTCATAGTTCAACAATTGAATTGGCCGAAATGCAGCTGGGTCAGCTGCGTCACCACCAGGCTTCAAGATAGGCAAGATGACACCATCAAGAAAACCATCTGGAACACGCTGCGTTGCGCCAATAGCTGAATACAAAGCCGCCAATAAAGGCGCAAACTGTACACGATATTGTCTAAAGAACTCCCCAGGGATTCCATCTAGACCAGGTGCCTTCCCAGGGGCAGTGTGAGATATGGCTGTTATCACCTCCTCTACCGTTACCGCAGTGTCACCGAGTCGGACTGCTGCTGCTGCATCCAACCGCTGAGAGTGCTGCGTCACCGCTTGCAAGACTGCTTGGCGGGCCGTCTGCTGCACCTGCGGCGCCACAGTAAGGGCGGCATACCGGCTACCTATGATGCGGGCCAGACTCACACCATCGCGCACCAGATGACCACTGCCTGGGGCGTGCAGACCTGAGATGAAAGTAGCTCCTTTGGGGGGTTTTAGGATCCGCGTCATGGCAGGGCCAGGCCGCTCGCCTTGATGCACCCACTGCTGGCGGCGGCGCTGGCGCTGCAGCTCTTCTTGCTGCTGCTGCAGCTCAGCCAGCTGCGTCCTAGCGTGTACCACAGACGCCAGGGTAGCTGGCAGCGCCGCAGTGCTGCAGGTCTCAAGCTGCACATGCGCTGCCAGTACGGCTGTAACTGCTGCTGCATGCTGTGCTGCTGGCGGCTGTGCTGTTTGCAGCTGCTTGGCTTGGCGGTTGAGCTCCACGATCTTTGCTGCCAACTGCTGTTTGAAGGCTGGCCACCACTGCGTAACAACAGCTGTCGCATCTGCTGGGGGCTGCTGAGAGACCAGCCACCGCTGCATGGCTGACCTGCAGGCAGCTGCTGCTTGGAAGGACAAACGCAGCCGCCGTAAGCCAGGCCCCATCACGCCTGGCCCGCGCGGCTGTAGCTGTGCCATAACAAGCGAATGGTCGCTGAGAGCTGCACATTTATCTTCATGGCGGCAAGCCACCAGCTGCGGCTTCAGAGTGGCCGAGCAATATATTCTATCAATACGTGACGCTGCATCTGCTCTCACATATGTAAAAGCCATGCGCGCAGGGTGCCTGTCGCGCCAGGCATCACACAGGCCCGGAAGATGCTGCGTCCATGCTGCGGCTGGTATAGTGTCCCGCGACAGAGGATGCTGCTGCTGCTGCTGTTGCTGCTGTGGTTGTGGGTTCTGCTGCTGTCGCTGTTGCTGCTGCTGTGCTGCATCCACCCTGTGTCTGCGGTCTAATGTAGTATCTGGGACAAAGTTAAAATCGCCTAAAACCATGAGACCTGTGGTGGGGTGCTGCTGGTGATGCTGGTATATCTCACGCAGCGGGCCACTGATGATTCCGCCAAGAAGAAGAAGAGGGGTTACAGGGTGTGTTCAAGCGGCTACGCCGCAACGGACACCAGCTAGAAAAAGGATGCTGCGAACAGCTCAGCTCAGACTGATGATTCCGCCAGAAGAAGAGGGGTTACAGGGTGTGTTCAAGCGGCTACGCCGCAACGGACACCAGCTAGAAAAAGGATGCTGCGAACAGCTCAGCTCAGACTGTCACTCAAAAGGAGGCTGAACCCCAGAAAAACAGCCCCTATGATTCCGCCGAGAGAGAGAGGTCTGTTACAGGGGTGGGCAAGCTATCGCCCTAGAGCGAGTCACTTGCCCCTCTTTCAGCTCACATATCATGAGAACCCGATAGCAAGCCACAAGATGCAACCAAAGTAAAACTCCAGAGGCATCTTGCAGCCCCTACCTCCCCATAAACCAACAAGTACATGCAGTGCAGCATGTGCGAAGTGCAGCCCGAAAAGCAGCAGGGTGCTCAAAGCACAGGGCACAAAACGCACAGGGGAAGGCAGGCATGGTCCAAACAGCAAGCGGGATGCACAATGGTGCTGCTTACCATAGGTGTTTGGCATGATTGCACCAAGGCACCGCTGTACACACCAGACTGCAGCAAGCAGGAGCACGCGGGACCGACAGGAGACATTGCATGCGGCATGCAAACTAAGGTGCTACTGCTTCTGCAACCCTCATGGCTGGCAAGCATAGCAGCACGCATTGCGACACACAGAGCTGAAAAATCAAGCACAGTGACACACGACATGCAACATGGCCTTGCCAGAAAGTGGAAACCGGACAACTACGGACAGCACAGCATGTAAAAGCAGGAAGGTCAACCAGAGCGGGGCGCCAGTACAATGCGCAGCTGTGCTGGATCAGAACGCAAAAACGGGTGATCTCCAGGCACCGCAACACGCCAATGAGCCGGCGCAGCCTCCATTGCCACAAAATCAGCAAGCAACTCCCAAAACCGCAAAACCGCCAGGAAGAAGAGGGGTTACAGGGTGTGTTCAAGCGGCTACGCCGCAACGGACACCAGCTAGAAAAAGGATGCTGCGAACAGCTCAGCTCAGACTGTCACTCAAAAGGAGGCTGAACCCCAGAAAAACAGCCCCTGTGTGAGAGGCATGACATTTGGTGTGCAAGCACAACCGTCTTTCTCATCACACGCAATGTTGGTGTATCAGAGGGTATCTGATCATGAAAGCAGTAGTCTAAGCAGTGTCAGTGACAGCAATCTATACATTTTGCAGTACAGGCGGCGGGCTGAGCTCGGGCGTCTAACACTAGCTCAAGAAAAGCAGGTCGGACTCAAGGCAGCTGATGGAATATGCAAGCAGAGGGCCGACCAGCTGCTGAGGGTGTGACATCTCTGCATTCCAGCAGTTATGCAGTGACCCACAACATCCACCCCAAAAAAGGACTGGCCGCCTCTGGCGGAGATGGTTGTGCAAAACCGCCAGAAGAAATATGTTACAAGGTGAAAAAACGCGACTACGTCGCTACTGTTCACCACGAAGCTAAGAAACGTGAGACCAATAGGCACTGCGGTCAAAGACATGATCATTCTCAAACCAACATGATCACCCACAGTGCCATGTCAGTAGACTAGTAGGCAGCGGGTACTGTTTGCATCGCCCCATCGTCCCGCCTACGCTTAGCCACACAACATGACCATGTGGATAGTCAGACGGTGTGAATGACATGAGCATGCGCCCATCCACGGCTGGCACACCAAAAGCGTGTGCACATTAGATCAAAAGGTCTCACGGAAAATAAGGAAGCAAAGGGATTCGACAGACAAAGCGTGTACAGCTAGGCACCTGTGTACGTGAAGTACTGCAAGCACCGTAGCAGCGTACGCAGGGAAGTAGGACGGGGCAGGACCAGTGAGCAGCAAAAGGGAATGTGTAGGCAAGACCGCAGCTAGTGACCGGACCTAACGTCTGACCACCCTCAGTCCAGTGCCCTGCTGCAGCACTACATGCCACGATATGAAAGGCTGCTGTGTCAAATCAGCTGTTCTGGCCCAACTAGGCACTTGTACTGTAGCCGCAAATTCAGCCAATGCACTCCAAAAGGCTGCCTTGGCTGCTTTAACAGCCACTGTAGTAACTACATCAGCTGCAGGCACACCTCTAGACACAGACCACGCTGCACAACGGCCAATATTCATAGCATGAATGGCAGCCAAGCACACCATATCCCACACAAACCTATGCAGCCGTACATGAGGCAAACACCCCAGCCACACTGCAGAACACGCAACACGCCCACCATTGGGGGGCATGCCTGCAGCCACCAGTTGATGCTCAACTTCAGAACGGATTGCAACTGCTACTGTACACTGCCAAAAGTGATGGCCTGCATCTGGCACTGCTGTACCACACGCAACACATGCAGCCGAAGGCAACTGCATGCGGGCCGCTGTGGGGAAAGCATTCAGAGCTAGGCGCCATGCTGTCTCCTTGTAGGTGTTTGGCACTTTCAGCTTCCACCACCTTTTCAACACAGCACAAACGGCTGGGGTACCCCCTGGAGGGGGTCCACCTGGCAGCTGACCATCAAGACTCAACACTTTCAAGGTGAACTCAGCATGTCTAGCACTGATAACATCATGCGCAGGCAGAGATTGCAACCTTGTGGCCGCCTTGACTGTCAGCTTTGCTAGCACCACCACACTACCACTGCTTAACCTCCATCCAAGCCCAGCACACAACCTACTCCTAACCCAAGCCAAGCTACCATCATCTACAGTAGGTGGGGCGATGCCTGCAGCTAAACAATCTTGCAACTCTGCACGCGCCGCTGCAACCCAACCAGGAGGCAAGAGGTTAATCAGATGCTGCACATGATCAATTGCCAACTGCCTGTCTGCATACTGCCCTCGGCTTCGCAGCCAAGGGCCATGAACCTCCCTGCCATAAGCATGCCGACGAGCACTCAGCTCCCCAGGCAAGCTATCAACCCTGTGCAACTCATGCAATAACCACACAGCCTCACCAACTGAACGCAGCCTGGGCAGAGACAAAAGGCCTGGTGCCACAACAGATTCAAAACCAACGGCTACCTCACGCTGCTGCCCAAACCAGTCCCACGACTCTCTATAGACAGCTAGCGGGTTAGACCACAAAGGGGCATGCCAACACCAAGGACCAGGATCCCAAATGTCTCCATCCACATGCTCTAACGGGGGCAGCGCCCGCAACCCTATTGCCAAAGAACGCAATGGGGCCGGCAGAGGCTGCTCTGCCCCTGAAGGGAATAACCACTGCCGCGAGCACAATGCAAACTGCCACACCCCAGCATCAGGGGCTGATCTCAACAACTTACCCACTAGTGACCTGCCCACAACCAACCAAGGTGTCTCCCCTTCCCCTATGCATTGCAGGTGCGCAGCTTGCTTTTACATGGGTTCCGTCTAAATCCGCTCTTTGACAAGGAATTTTGCATGCTTGTTCTGGTAAAGTGCTGTTACTTTTTCACATGGGTCCACCCGGTGGAGAATGTTGGACATTTGTCTGCTGGTGGTACAGTGCCTCAAATTAATGCATCGGCGATGACAGAGGAAGCTCCCTGTGTCGATGCCGCAAGGTACAAGCTGTTCGCAGCAGTCACCGTGCTGAGCACACCCGGTGACTCAACTCAGTTGGGTACAGGGGCAGCAGTACCTGCAAGGTTTGCATCCCCACCACTCCATGTCTACGCTTATCGGGTGAGTGACAATCACTGCTGGCAGGCAGGTGCAGCACATGGCAGCAACCGCTGGTGGCGGTGGTGAACACCGCGGCAGGCTGCCAAACTTCAGATGGGTGGCAGGCAGGGGCTGCATGGCTGTGCCCTCATCGACTTCTGCTGGCCCCTGTGCATTCAAACAGAGTACACTATGCTATGCTGGCAGCAACAGTTGCCACTCAACCAGACCACTTCAGCCGCATGTGTACCGCATGTGCACCTAGACCTCGCCAGTGCAGCACAGCGGCTGCACATGCAACATTATTTCTCCCGGAGATTGAATCATAAAAACTGCCAACTACCAAGGGCGATGCTGACATTTTTTTGACCAAAGCAGGGAAACTACAGCTGTGCTGTAGCACCGTGATGTGACGTTGCAATGACTATGACACTATCACAGTAGTGAATACATCCGATGTACTGCGGCAGTCAAGTTGCCGCAGGCGGCTGGGAGTGGTGTCATATGGATAAAACTGGCTACGTTGGGGTGCCGTGTGCTTGGAAACATTAGTTATAGGTCGAAAACCGTCGGTCTCCTGCAGGGGACCTCCAAGCTGGTAGTGAAGCACCCATGGGTGCAGCTGGCCAGCTGCAAGTCCAGCAGTCTGTTTTTTGGCAAGCATGGGCAACCACGATAGCCAACATCATGTAAGATGTGAAAGGCATCTGCAACCTTACATGAACCGCAGCAATGTTGCACGCAACTGCTGGGCAGTGCCCGTATGTACAAAACCCAGAACCGCCCTAACAGTCTGACCAACCTACTACATTTGACTGTCTGACAACTTGTCGCCTCAAGGCAATCATGTGCTGCAGGCAAGCAGCAGTACAAGCCTCATCTGTAGCTGACACAACAGTTTGTGCACGGCCGTAGTCCAGTGGAGTGTTGCTCTCTGCTGTGCCAAACAGACGATGCTGTTGGGGGTGCCAGGTGTTGCTCGTTTCAATGACTCGTCGTCCAAATCGCTTTAGACAATTGTTCAAGTGGCTTATACTCAGCGAAGTTCAGCAGTTCATCCGGCGACGCTTCAACCAGAATGACATAGTTGCAGCACTTGCGCTGGGCTTCCTTTCGGGCCTGCAGACAGCTAAGGAGGGCAGCAGGTGACACGCTGTGTGATCATAAGCTTGAATAAGTGGTTTCGTTGTTGATCAGCATGTTGAGCACTCCTTCGAGCAAGGCTTGCCTGAGCAGCATATGCTGAACTGCTGCTGTTCACAACGCATGGACTGTTCCTGCAGGACCCCTTGCTAGGCCTGTATCATGTATCAAGCGCCCAAACATACCACAGTGGCAAATGTAGTGCCTGCTGGAGACTTCCAGCACATCAAGGCACAGCTGGAAGACACGCAGGAGTCACTGGCAGCAGCATTTGCCAGAATAGAAGTCTTCCGCCTGCGGGAGAAAGTGCTGCTTGCAGAATTGGCAAAGCTCAGAATAGCAGGACAGCCAGCTGCTGCTGCTGCTGCTACTGCTCCTGCAGCCGCTGCTGAAGCTCCAAATGGTGCTGCAGCGGTTGCTAGCACAGCGACAAACAGTGCTGGCACAGCTGCTGCACAACAGCAGCAAACCAGCAGTCCTGCGGACAGCTCACAACCAGAGCAGCAGGAGGACCCGCAGCAATCAGAGCAGCAAGCCGATTGGCCTCTTCCCTGTTACGTCACAGAAGTAGAAGGCCATCTGCCAGTCATGCTGATTAGCAGTGGCGGTAGGAAGGTGAGGGGCACGCACAAGTGTCATACCATGAGCCAGAGGAGTCGCCAACTAGCCATGTTGTACAGGTTGACCAGATATACAGGTTGACCAGATATCGAGCTTGCTCAGCACTCGCCATGCATCCAGTATGGCATTTAAGCTTGCAGGAGTCTCGAAGCAGTGCTGCAGGTCACTTGTACTTGCCTTGCGGCACCAGCACTTGCCTACGAAGTGCGCTGCATATGCTTTGAGACAGTGCTGACGTGGCAGCAGTCAAAGACGACGGCTCATATCAATGGTGTGTGTGCACATCTCATGCTCATACTCCTTGCTTGCTGACTTGCTTGCTGCAGACCCCAGGCAGCATCGTCATCACAGCAGACTACGTTGACTTTGTGGAGGTGGGCAACAGTGCCACTGCAGCAAATAGCGGCTACTTGAAAGCAGCATATGTAGCACTGCTAAAATAAGCACAAGGTTTGCAGCAAAACGCAGACTAAGGGTAGGACGTGGTTGGGTACTGGCAGACACAAGCAGACATGTGCAGTAGATGACGGGCAGGGTTTTCCAGTCATTCCTGCAAGCAGGTGCAGCAGTACAAACCACACAAGGGAATCACCAGCTGCATCCTAAGCTTACCTCATACATCTTGTATTTGTCAAAACAACCAGACATGCTGGACTTGCACAGCATTGAGCAGCACAAATCACTGCGCACCTGCAGGTGCGTGCGCGCGTGAAGCGTCACGACTTTGTGGGCTTCACGTCAGCACCAGCGCTACCAGGACAGGCCAAACGGATGCAGGTGGGCGGTAGCACAGCGCAGCTAGCACCGTTTGTTAATCCTGTGCTACATGCCGTTGTATGGGGTATAGCGCAGGTGTGCCTGGCAGGAGGTCTGATACCATGGTTTGCTGACCTTGTCATCCGTTGCGCTGTTGTTGTTGGCAGATCACGTGTGTACACAACCAACGGCAGCTTGAGCCCAGCACTGTGCAAGCATTGTATGAAGTGGCACACCATTTCTTCGCTTCTGCTGGTGTAGTTGCAGCTCATGCGCAGCTGCTCTTTTGTTGTAACAGACCCCGCCTACTGCACCTGCCTCTGCACCATCACTCGTGGGCTGCATGCCACCCAGAGCTCTGCATCCTCCCCTTTCTCTGCCGCATGGAAACAGCTCCTGCCCTCGTGCCTGTCCCCGGAGCCTGGCAGCTCTCACAGACACAGCGGGCGCGTGGCGGCATCTGACAGCGGCTGCTACACCTACAGCAGCTCACCTGCAGCAGATGCCAGCGGCAGTGCAGTGCAACTCACGGCACTGGATGGCCAGCGTGCAACTAGCAGCGTCCCTGGAAGTCCGGGGGGTAATGCGCTGTCAGGGCTAGCAGGTGGTTACAGCAGTCCACGCGCGGTGGGGTCACCCAAGCACCAGCAGCAGTACAACAGCGGTATGAGCCCGCAGCAACCTGGGGCAGCATGGTACCCAGCAGACGCACAGCAGCAGCAGCACCTGCAACCGCACAGCTTGCAGCAGCAGCCACAGCAGCCAGGGCAGCAGCATGAGCTGCATGCTGTTGGGCCTTGGGTGAGCAGCAGCAGCACCAGCAGTGACAAGGCAGGCGGTGCCGGCAGTACCGCCACAGGCATCTGGCGTATCCTGTGGAACAGCGGGGGCTTGCAGCAGCATCTCACATTTGAAGCAACACAAGAGACACGCGAGGCACTGCACCGGCACACTAACCGCTGGCTGCATGGCCCCAGCAACTCTGGTGACGAGTACAATGGTGCAGCTGCAGCAGCGGGCGAGCCTCAGGCTGAGGTGCTAGCGGCAGTAGCAGCAGCAGCAGCTGGAGGTGCAGGTAGCAGCGAGAATGGTGCGCTCGAGATAGCAATGCCAAGGCACTTGACACCTGGAGCATTCATGCCGCGGCTGAGTGAGCCGTCTATCATCATCAGTGCACCTGGCGGCAGCGGCACTGCAGGATTGATTGCTGGTGCTGCTGGCAGCAGCTCACGCCCTAGCAGCCCTGGCTTTGCAGCTAGTGCAGGTAGTGCAGGCAACCCCAGCAGCAGCAGCAATGCTGAGCAGCATCAGCTGGTGGATGGTCTGGCACACCTAGCTGCTGCACTGCCAGCCCGCTACCAGTCGCGTGACTGGTCGCTGCTGTACAGTACGTCGCGGCACGGCATCTCACTGCAGACGCTGTACAGGCGGTGTGCGGCTAGCTCTCCAAGCGTGCTGCTGGTGCGAGATGCCGGGGGCTATGTGTTTGGCGCGTTCTGTGCTGAGGCGTGGCGGCCCGCAGCTCGCTTCTTTGGCACAGGCGAGACGTTTGTGTTCCAGCTGGCACCCCACAAGGTCATGTTCCCCTGGCAGGTGCGATGATCAGGACGACAGGAACCTGCAGTTGGCTGGTGCTAGCTATTGCAGCAGCAAGGAGCACTATTGGGTTTGTCTGGCATGGGTATGAAATTTCGTATGATCAAATGTTGGTGGTACCGCTAGCATGGGCTTTGCAGTTTGGTTACATGCCAGTCAGCTGCTGCCTGCTATACCAGAACATGTCCAGGGTGTGGCGACGGTGTTGTGACAGCTCTGCTGTCGCTGCTGCTGCTTGCAGGTGCGCAGCGCAATGAAGAACGACTTCTTCATGTACGCGCAGCAGGAAGCACTGGCTGTGGGGGGGCTGGGCGCGTTTGCGATCTGGCTGGATGCAGAGCTGCTGCAGGTGCGTTGTGGCCTGTGCTGTGCTGTGCTGATCTGTGCTGGGTGCTTGTAGCAGCCGCTGTTGTTGTGGGGATGCCTGCGACAGCGAACGTGCAGTACCGCATCTGCAGTGCTGTGACGAGTTTATTGGTGCAAGTTGTGGCTGCATCATGGCAGCTACCTTGCACCTCAGCTGCAGTGGTTTCCCTGCACACACGTCTGCTGCAGCTCCAGCATGGGCTTCATCAAGCACCACTATCGCCTGCTGCCTGACCGTAAATACTCTCACTCCTTTGCATCTGCAGGGCAGCAGCGGCAGCTGCGGCACGTTTGGCAGCCCCTGCCTGGCCAGCAAGGAGGAGTTCAGAGTGGCTGCTGTGGAGCTGTGGGCGCTGCAGTGAGCAGCAGCAGCAGCGCCGTGTTGTGCCGATTGGGTGCTTGGCTTGTTTGCACATGGCTGCATGCCACAGGGGCAAGTGCATGCTCAATGACTGCATGCCTGGGGTGGTTATGTAACCGCCATTCTCCCTAGCTTGATTGGTGAAATGATGTTTAAGCACTGACAACATGATTCTTGACGCCGTGGGACTTGCACGTCATGCCTGGCATTGTTATTGACCATGCTGCATATATGGCTTCACGAGTCGCCTGCAGTAGCATAGCAATCTGTGCGGATGCCCTTGAAATGCTGACTACGTCAACGAGCGAAGCAATGCGTGACACATGTGCATTAGTAGTGCAACTGTGCCTTGCATGTGCTCATGTGTATGTGACTGTGTGTAGCCAATCTAGTCACCAGTTGATGATGCATGCTGCGGTCATGATCCATTCTGTGTGACAAGAACCATTTGAGAAGTCTATTGTGCTGTATCATGTCGCACTGCCAGGCTGCATGAGTTGTTTTGACTGCCTGCTGGCAACCTGTGCTGCAGTCTCCTCAATTTGCTGAACACTTGTTATTTGCCACTACGCCATGCATGCACAGCAGCGCGGTTTGCCTTTCTAGGCAAAGGCACGTCTTTTTTGGTGCACTGCTGTGTCCACTTCCCTGCCACTGGTACTGCTGGGTGTGCTTGCATCTGCATGCGTGATGGCGTGCACAGCTCAAAGTGTAGCAGTTCAACCACTGGAGCTGCAATCAGCTCCAGCTTCTTGCATGTTATCTTAGGTGCATTGGCGCTGATCCAGCAGGTAACTGTTCTGTTGATCATGTTTCGTCCACATAAATCTTCATAAGTAGAATTGCAAGCCTGATTTGTCAGCCCGGTCCAGCTCATACCAAGCCCTAAACTTGACGCAGCTGGTTATCTTCAGATACGTGTAGCACTGCTGATGTCTGATCTTGCTGTCTAACAGTTGGCTCTATCACCGAAACCTCACGAGCACATGCCAGGTGTGCGGATCGCCTCGTCTCGCCACGTTCCGCTGTGTGAAGTGTGCCTCGAAGCTGCTGACCCGGGAGGCCCCATAGCTTGTATTGTTTGGCATTACCCGCGACGTCATCAATCTAGACGTGTCCGAGGCATCGCCTGCTTGTAGTCTGTCAGACAGGACAGCAGCACAAAGCAGTAGAGCACAGCAAGCCTCTTCCTTCGCTTTGTTGGGGCATGCACGCCTGCATGCTGTGTGTGAGCGTCACGTAGCACTCGCAACATCGTGATTACCACCCGGCGTATCTTGCATCACCTGCTGAGCTACAAATCAAGAGCGTGTGTGCAGTAGCTACTGCAACCTGTTCAGCCAGCTTGCAATTGGCGAACCAGTTCAGCCGCTGCTGCGAACCCCATAGCAGCCGAGTTCTGCGTGGCAGCTGCTATTAGCACACCACAGTGCTGGTATCCCGACAGCGCTGTCGTACAGCCAGCAGCAACAGCGCTGGAGCAGCAGCAAGGGTACCGCCACTCAGTGCATGGTGCGGCAGCACTGCGTCTTGGGAGTCATGGCTAGGCCTGCTCGCGACAGTCGGGCCTCAGGTGATGGCAAGTGCATGCTCAATGACTGCATGCCTTGGGTGGTGCTGTAACCGCCGTTCTCCCTAGCTTGAGTGGTGGGATGATGTTCAAGCACTGACAACACATTTCTTGACGCCTCAGGTTATGGCGGCTACCAGGAGCTGAGCAGCATGGACAGCATGCGCGTCATGAAGCCAGGGTTCAGGCGCAAGACGTGCGTGCTGCGCGGCGCAGGCGTTGCGGTGCTGCTGGGTGAGTGGTGGCAACGAGTATGAAGGATTGCAGGACACCATAAGTTGCAACAATTTTTGCAGCAAAATGCAGTACTCATATGTCTAGATGGTCAGGCAGGGCAGCAGTGTTGGCAACACATGATCAGCAGTGCTGGCAACACAGCATTGGCAGGGGCCGCAAGACAGACGTTTCTGTGCTGCTGGGTGAGTGGTCAGGCGGGGCAGCAGTGTTGGCAACACATGATCAGCAGTGTTAACAAAACATATGAAGGATTGCAGGACACCAGATTGCAGAATACTATGCAACTAAATGCAGTACTCACGTGTCTAGTTGGTCAGGCGGGGCAGCAGTGATGGCAACACAGCATTGGCAGCGGTAGCAAGACAGGCGTTGCATTGCTGCTGGTTGATTGCTGAACATAAAGTTCAGTGGTGGTGGCAGCTGTATGGCACTGCACAAGTGCATGTGTTGGATGCGAGCACCAGAAGAAGAGCAGCAGCAGCAGTAGGGTGCACATGCAGCAGCATCAGGTGCATGCATTGGCTTGGCAGATGTAACCGGTACTCGGCTTGTAATGCAGGCTGCCACTGCCTCGTCAACCGCATATGTGTTGGATGCGCCCTTCTGCAGCTGCTTACTGTCTCTTGCGTGATGCACTGCGGCTCCTCCTCTGTTTGTCAGCACATGCAGTGTCAGCGTGTTTTGTTTTTTCATTCTCCACAACCACCTTCAGCTCATGGCACTCTCAACCACAAGGACACAAAACATGCTTGCCATGTTTTGCCGCGCACACACCTGCATGCACTGCTGTGGTGCAGGGCTGTTTCTGGCCACCTCTCTCACACTGGGGCGCAAGGACAACCTGCACAAGGTGCTGCTGTGGGTGCACAGCCACCGCATCGCAGGCTTCGTCATCTTCTGCCTGTTGTACGTGTGGTTCACGGTGCTGTTCCTCCCCCCAGCGCTGCTGGCCGCGTGTGCGGGTGCCATCTACGGCTTCCTGCCAGCCATTCCACTGGTGAGGGGGACGGCTGTATGAGTATCCCATTCTATTCATAATCAACAGCCTTATGCGGCACAGGGGTTTGCAGTACGCACAATAAGGTTTGGATGGTGGTGGTGCTCTATGCAACGTCGGCAGCCATGCATATGACACCTTCTGTTTCCGGTACCCTGCAAAACACACGTGTGGGCGTGTGCTGACAAGTGAGGACAACTTGCTCCTCTCCATGCCGACACTGCTAGATCTGCGTGTTGTTCTGTGTGATGGTCGGGTCAAACCCTGCTGCTTTACTCATTACAAAGCAGGTGTGGGTGTGTGCTGTGGTTGGTGAGACGGTCAGCTTCCTGCTGGGCCGCTTCCTGCTCAAGAAGTGGGACACTGCTAGATCTGCATGCTGTTCTGTGTGATTATCGGATCAAAGCCTGCTGTGTTTTACAATACATGCAGGTGTGGGTGTGTGCCGTGGTTGGTGAGACGGTCAGCTTCCTGCTGGGCCGCTTCCTGCTCAAGAAGTGGGTAAAGGATCAAAGCCTGCTGCTGTATGCACCGCAGGTGTGGGTGTGTGCTGTGGTTGGTGAGACGGTCAGCTTCCTGCTGGGCCGCTTCCTGCTCGAGAAGTGGGTCAAGGAGCTGACCGCAGACTGGCCTATGTGGAGCGCTCTCGACGCTGCACTGAGTGAGGACGGCTGGAAGCTGGTGGCGCTGCTGCGCGTGTCACCGGTGGTACCCTTCTCCATCATCAACTACGCACTGGGATCCAGCTCGCTGCCGGTGAGCGCAGGCTGCGCAAGTTGTTGACACACTCATCAGCATGATCCTATTATGCAGCTGTGCAGTATGGCTGCCGGTGAGCGCTGGCTGTGCGATCTGTTGGCACACTCACCAGCATCGTTTTATCATGGATGTTCAGCTGTGCAGTATGGGTGGTGGTGTCACCGTGGAGTTGTGTCTGCGTATGCGTGCCTTTCTCCATCATCAACTACGCACTGGATTCCAGCTCGCTGCTAGTGAGCGCTGGCTGCGCAGTCATTGTGAGACAGTCAATATTGATGTAATTAATATCATGTTGATCAGCTGTGCAGTATGACTGGTTGTGTCGCGGTGGAGTGCCGTCTGCATATGCAGCATACACAGCATACACTGTTGCTGGTTGTATGTGTTGTGGCTTTTTTGTGTTGGTGATAATCATGCTCATCGGCATTGCTACAAAGTTGTGTGTTTGCTGCTGCTGCTGCTGCAGTTTTCCCACTACTGGTGGCCGTCTGTGTTTGGCATCATCCCCAGCCTCATCATCTACATCTACCTGGGCAGCCTGGCTGCTGATGTGTCAAGCGCCATCAGCGGCGGTGGAGGACACGCAGCGCCGCCTGCAGGTGGGTGGCCGTCAATTTCATCCTCACTCAAGATTGTTTTAGGGTCATGAGTGTGCACTTCCACTCATCGCTCGTGGTGTAGCAAACAGTCCAAGGTCAAAGCGTCCCTGCTGCCCCTTGTGTTTGCTGGCTGCGTGTGACATGGATTGAATTGGTGGCGCACATGCAGCGCCGCCTGCAGGTGGGTGGCATTGTTGGCTTTGGTTTAGGCTTCGTGGTTTGAAACGAAACGCGTCGCTACCTGATGTAACCAAGACAAGAAACCAACAATAGCTTGAACTCTACGTCAAACAGCGGTAGCCATTCGCAGCTTAAAATTGCTTTCAAATTGCTGACGTTTCAAGCGCCATCAGCGGCGGTGGAGCACATGCAGCGCCGCCCGCAGGTGAGCGGCCGTTATTGGTTTTGGTTTTGGCTGCGTTGTGTACACTTCCACTCATCACTCATGGCGTAGGAAATAGTTTACTGAATTTGAGATGCAAAGCTCCTGTGCTTCTTAGTATGTCTGCTGGCAGCGTCTGACAAGGACTGCAACTGTACTTGATCTTGACTCAATACCTGCCCTCTGGGTTGCGCGAGGTTTCAGCCTTACGCCTGACCAAAGTTGCGTTCTGCCTAGATGGACCTGCCTAACATGCCGCACTTGCTTTGCACTGCTGGCACCGCTTGCGCCGCTGCTGTCCACAGCCAAGATTGCCATCATCGTGACTGGCGCGGTGTCAGCACTGGCCGTGGCGGTGCTGTCAGGAGTGTACACCAAGCGCGCGATTGACAAGCGACTGGCTCAAGTACATGTACATGAAGAGGTGGAGGTGGAGGAGCAGCACTTTTTGCTGGGCAGCAGCGCTGCTGCTGCTGCTGCTGAGGGTGGTGATGACATGGATGTGATGCGAGGGATAGTTGTATCTGTTGAAGCGCCACGGTACGTTGTAGAGCGGACTAGTAGCAGGGAAGTGGATGCGGCTGGTAGTGCGTATGGAGAGGGGCTGGGAGAAGACTCGGGGGCTGGCAGGGTTCAGGGTGGAGGGCTGTTTGGTGGCAGATGGTTAAGGCTGTTCAAGCAGAAAGCCAGGGTGTCAGAGGATGACGAGGCAGGGCGTAATCGGCCCCTAGGGATTACTGTCAGCCGCAGCGGGAGTTTCGCTGCTGATGGTGGGGACTGGGAGGCGCAGCTGAGCAGCGGAAATGGCAGCAGCGGTGCGGCTGCTGGCGCTGCTGCTGCTGCTGGCGGATGCAGAGCTGGCAAGCAGCTGCAGCAAGCGCGTCAGCAATAGATGTCGAACAGATGTGGGGTTATCTCGTCCAGCAGTGGCATGCACATTGTGCTGTATGCGCATGCTCATACTGCTATGCGTGGTGTGCAGTGTTTGCTTCTGGGTGGGCAAATTCCAAGCAGGCCAAGTGCGATGCTGTCACAGCAAAAGTTTTGCACGCCAGCAGTTGATGCGAGATTATCTTGGCTGGGTAGGGGCGTGTTGCAGGCATTGGCCGGCGGGTAGACACTGGCGGGCGTGGTGCTGCTTTTTTCAAACAATGCTGCCAAAGGGAGAGCTGACGTTTGCAGATATGCAGCAAGTGCACGTTGGGTTTTTGTCCCCCTCGCAGCACGCAGCACGGCAAGCCGACCACTGTGTCTTGTGCTGCCAGCAGGCTGAGCCTCAGGCCTTACTAAGGCTGCTTAGTAAGCATGATGCGGCATAATGTGATGCATGCCGCGTTAAGTACTGCAGGGGCTGCGTCTTGATGCAAGTTGTGCCTGCTTTATGCCATCAACGGCAAGTTGCCGTAATGGCCTTCTATGACCAATACTTTCTGTGACAGCCTTTGTTGACTTAACTTTGTGACATCCTTTGTTTGAGGCCTGCACAGTTCTGTGAGGTGGAAGGGCCGTTCCAAAGTTTTGCAGCTCCATGCCAGCCCTTTTAGCGTGCCCTCTGGTGTTGAAGGCACACCCTGGGTGGCGCTGCCAGCGATGCCAAGCCTTGCGGCATGCTGTGGTGTGGTTCACTGGCAGTTGACAGCTGTGTCTGACACAGTGACTGACACAGCATGCTGCGCAGCCACGCTGTACCGTGCTGTCTGACAGCCTGTCGTGCACGGTGCACTGTGGAATAGGTCACCTAGTATGGCATACTTACACGAGCACAGATCTGCTCTAGAGCACGCTGCGACTGATAGGGGAACGGGCACCACATACAAATGTTGACAATATTCTTCCTGTCCCACAGCAGAACAACTTTGCAACTCTTGTTGAACTTCAACACCTTGAAGGTGTTCCCAGGATACCTGCTGCCCAAGATACCTCAGGCTGGTGTGCACTGCAGGTACCCACAGCACCAAGACATAGAGCCACTCTGCCAACACCAGTAACTGGCAGTGCCTAGCGTGAAGGCACGTTGAGGCTACCGTTTTCCCTCCCAGGATCAGATTGTACGAAGGAAATGGTGACTCCATAGTGACTTCCGATGTCGCGCTTCTCCACCTTGCCTTCTGTCCTTTCACCCTGAAACGAGCATTCGTATGCTTTAAGGTTGAAGTTGAAGCAGGTGGTGTGAGGGGTACTATTGCCAATAGGCTGGCCCGGTGGCGCTGCAGTTACAGGGGTTACTCTTCGTCACGCTGCCCACGACATGTGCCAGGAAACTGTTATGTTACGTTGAATCATTTGCACTCGAGCGTTGATAGCGTCCACGTGGGTGTCACCAGGACAGCTGGCACACGTCGCGTGCCTGAGCAGTAGCCGCACATCCATCAGGGGACTTTGAGAAACGCAGATCGCAGAATGATTGAAATGTTCAAAAATCTATGCCAATGGGGCCAGTGCAGAACTTCAGCTGCAGATGTTTCAGCAGACTGAGCTCCACCTCTCACAGTGCAGATGTGCAAGAATTGCAAGCCAAAGCCATGAAATGAACCCATGCAGGTCAAAGGCCAACAATGCCACCCGCAACAAGTCAGAAGGGAACCCTCATTCAACTACAATGTGCACACTTGGCGTGCAAGCCTGGGGTGATGCAGCACAGCTGCAACTGCCGCACTGTGAAGGTTGGGCTGCTATGAGACCTGCACCACAGTCTCTGGTGCTATACTACCACCTAATCACGCAGACACGCTGCAGCTGCAGCAATGCTCCAGCCGCAGCCCGCACACTGGCACAGGCGCTGCCGCTAGCAGCTGGGCATAGGAGCTGGTCTAAGAGCGCGAAGAAAGCAACACCCGCAAACAATCAGACCAGGTCGCCTCGCCAGCAGCACACCACAAACCTGTCAGCCATGTGCCACAACAGCGCAAGAGAAATGCATACATAACTCGTATTTCAATATAAGCTGCAGCGTCAGATCGCACCATCTCATCTGTCAACCACACACGTCATGGGGTTCAGCAGGCACGCTCAAGACACAAGGGCGACATTCCGTGCAGCAGCAGTGCAGTGCCTGCCGCTCCGGCCCTGCAGTACACTGGTAGGGCATGACTGCCCTTTGCTACTCATTCAAAGCGCCGCAGCTGCTACTACAATCAAAAGGCTTACAGGGCATGCATGCTGTAGCGCATGCCGCTGGAATTCACACCACCAAAAGCACCTAACATGGCAAATCGACAAGCCACGTTTGGTGGGCTATAAGCACCAAGAACAAATTTAACCCGTCTGAGCGTTGCAAGTGTTATTGGCAGGCACCAGCATGGCTTCTTGCTGTGTTGTTGAACTGCGGGGCCCTCCACTGCCCCCAGCTGCTGGGTGTGATGCCAACACAAGCCCAAACTGGGCAGCAACAACAGTCCCCAGCAATGTGTGTGCTTCCCCCGGCAACGCTGCGGTTTGCACTCCCAGAGCCACACGACTGGATACGCAGTTGCTACACTCATATGTCTGATGTACACGAGAGGCACCAGGCAGAATCAACAGCACATGCATGCGACCGCTGCTGCCACAGCACCACCCGCGTGACTAGCAACTCCCACTCCTCCGTCTGATACGGTTTGATGGAAAAAAGATTGAGAGCGGGTCACGTTGCTGCGTCTTCCTGCACCGTTGGCAAGGTGCAGAATCAGCACACCACACAACAAGCATGTCAGGGGAGAAAACAACCAAGCCACACAACCTGCAACACCGGGTGACGAGGAACACCGCTACGAGGGTCACCTTGCAAGAGGTGCAAAGGCTGGCTGCCTGCCTACAACAATGCTTGAGCAGTAGCACGAGTATGATGGGCTGAGGTCACAAGTGCTGTCTCTGATACCAGGCACCTCCAAACATGTGCAGGGCCTGCAGAATGCAACAGGGCCCTCCCCCCTTGGTTGTAAGCACACAACACAACAGGAGGATGCACATGACGCTACGCGTGGCCATAAACAGGTGTGGTGACGCGTGCCTTGCAAATCTCTGGTGCCTCCCGCGCCAGCCATACTTTCAGGCTGGGCATGTGTGCCTGCGTGCACAGAAATGTTGATGTGCAGCACCGCAGGCAGCCTGCACACCACCAAAGCACACTGTGTGCAACCAAAACCAACGCGCAGCTTCAACCACCACAGCAAGCCGAGCCCTGCTGTCACCATCAGGCACAGCTGCGCCAGCATTCTTGAACAGCAGCAGCTCGCTGCCAGCAACCTGTACTGCCAACAACACACACCACACAAAGATGGGTGCAAAGAGAGGCCCAGGTGGCTTGCTCATACAGAGGATGCGAACGGCAGCCTATGCTGCACCACAACAACACCAAGAGAACACCAGCGTGCACACTTCATAGATTGGCAAGCACACAGCATATTCCATTGTTACCATGTGCTGCCCTTGCGTTGCCTGCTGTCGCTGGCCAAACACCTCCCCTGACTACTACTCGGACGCTAAATATAACAGCCTAACACACACAAGCCAGCAAGTCATTCTGCGGCATGCATGCTGGCCAGCTTACGTTCAAGCTGCACAGCAGCAAGCTGCTGCTTGTTGAGCTGCACGTGTTGCACATGCGGAATAAAGTGCTGCCAGAAGTAGAGCGCCACCAGCACATCATTTCAGTAACTGCGTTACCAGTGGTGTGTAAGGCCTGCAACAGCTGGCACCTTGAGCCTGGCTGACAACGTCAGCCACAAACGCAAGCACCATGACAGCTACACTGCATGCATCCACGATCCTAGGCTGACGGATGTATTGCGGCACCTGTGTTTGCGGCTGCTGCACCGCACACAGCACCGGTCCTGCAATCGTGCAGCACACAGCGCACCATCACAAGAGACAAGCAACAAAGCATACAAACAGACACTACACAGCCAACCCTAGAGACACAAGACGCAAGAGACGACGAAAGGCAAGATTGCTGTTTACTCCAAGCAGTCAGAAAGAAAGAAACCTGCGCAGCAATTGGCGCACAGCAGAGCGAGCTGCAGACAACAGCAGCCACACTCTGGAGTGCATTCCTGGTGATAGCTGGTGGGTGCCAAGCACAATACTAGCGCGCTCTTGGCTCCAGTGCTGCTGCTGCCAGCGCTGTTCTGTGCTGCCAAGTGGTGCGCAATGGCTGCAGCTGCCAGAAGCAGCACAGCACTAGCGTCATAACACTGCGGGGCGCCGCTGTAGTGTAACACACACCAGAGCTGCTGGCGCCCTTGTCAGGCTATGAAAGGAAACCAAGCCTAAGTGAAACTGTCGATGAAGTGTGTTGCTCCTCATGACCAGCACACGACGGCCTGCCAGCCCTATCTGAATGATCCAAGCAACTGCCAATGCACTTGCGTGAGGGCCAGGGGCAGGAGCCCTGCACACTGGCACCCCCCAACCAATGACAAGCGACAGAGGCTTCGTAACAGCAAACCACAAACCCTACTCAAGGCCAAAATTGCACCCTCACAGGAGGTTGGTGCCGCAAGTACGTGTGCCGTGACTGCTACGCGGAGTGCAGTATGGCTGACTCATAATCGCACAAGGCTGCAGCCCGCTGCGTTGCCGCAGCTGCAGACAGCCCCATGCACCCTGCACCTGCCTGCATGACGACATGTGCGTGAATCCACACGCACAGCGTAGCTCCTAACCCATGTTCAGCAGTGTCATGCTTGCCTCCCCAAACAGCAAGTGCATCGCCGCTGGCCCCGCGCCAGCCGCAGCACATGCCGTGCAAACAAACGCACACAACGCCGCACCCCACCGCACACAACACCAGCTGCTCTGTTGGGTGTTATGTGACGCTACAGCGTGTGTTATGTAACGCTCAAGCTTCCCAGCAGCGTCGCCAGCTCGGGCATCGTCTCCAGTACGCTATTTCGCTTGTGGATGTACACCTCAGGGTGGTGCCGCTCTAGCCTTGCCAGCTGCTCATTACTAATCGGCACGCCGTGTATGGTCAGCGTGCGCAGCAGCGGCAGCCTCTTCAGCAGCTCATGCAGCTGCCGCTCAGTGAGGGGCCTCCTGCTGAGGTCGAGGCTGGTGAGGTGCGTCATCGCGCACAGCGTCGACACCACGCTGCTCGGCAGCGGCTCGCAGCAGGACAGGTCGGCGCCAAACGCGTCACTGCTGAGGTCCAACTCCTGGGCAGCCGCAACCGCAGCAAAGCAGGAGCAGCAGAGCAAAGGGAGATGGTGTCAGCCATGTCACAGCGTCCCGCACGGAATCCCTCCTTGACACTGCCACTGACACTGACACAAGTCTTGACATTACGTAGGTGACATTACGTGGGTGAAGAAAACTAAGCAGCCCAGTTGCTGTCTGCCACAAGCACAAACAGAAACAGGCCAAGGACATGGCAGCTGATAGCGCAGAAGCTGCAGGAGGTGCACAGTTCAGGCATCTGCAGAGGCTGCGCTGCGCCTCACCCTTAGCGATGAGAGCCGCGTGACTCCATCCAGCAGGGGCTGGGGGTAGCTGGGCAGGCACAGCGCCAGGCTGCGCAGCTGTGTGAGCCTGCTGACCGCCATCATGCTGCCGTCAGCCAGGCTGCTGTGCGGCTTGAGAGCCATGTGGAGCAGGTTGCTCAGCTGCGTGCACTCGCCCAGGCCGGCGTCTGAGTGTGTTAAATGAGTGGGTGCAGCAGCAGCGGTGTACAGCGGCAGGCAACAAGAGGACAGCGTCAGCAACAGGCCGGTGTCTGTGGGCGGGAGTGGGTGCAGCAGCAGCAGGGGGGCACAGGGGCAGGCGGGAGGCAGGCAATAAGACAAAAGCGTCAGCAAAAGGCTTGTCTGAGAGAAGTGCACTCGCCCAGGCCGGAGTCTGAATGTGTTGAGTGGGTGCAGCAGCAGCAGGGTGCACAGGGGCAGGCGGGGGGCAGGCAATAAGACGTCAGCAAAAGGCTTGTTTGAGAGAACTGCACTCGCTCAGGCCGGTGTCTGTGTGTGCGTTGAATGAGTGGGTGTAGCAGCAGAGGTGCACAGGGGCAGGCAGGCAATAAGAGAGACAGCGTCAGAGGGAGGAATGTATGAGGGGAGGCGCTCGTCATTGAGAAAGCATTTTCAACCAGCATGAAGTTGCTTGCAGGGGGGCTGCAATGCACGCATCGTGCATGTCAGATGCTCAGCTGTACACCACACCTACGAGCTGTAGCACCCACCGCTAACATCCTGCACGACTGCCCACTCAATCACAGCACTGCCCCTAGCTGTGCATGTGTGCTGCAATAGAACACCATTCACAAACATGCCAGCTTCAATTGATGATGTAACAGATGCTGCAGCACAAGGACACCTGTGACGATGGTGCCGCGCAGGTCCAGGCTGACCAGGCCCAGCATGTGCACGCAGCACTTGACCAGCTGCTCGTCACCAAACTCCCAGTTCTTGTACAGGTTCAGGTGCGCCAGGTGCGGCAGCGACGGCAGCAGCGCCTGCAAGCGCAGTTGCAGTGGACACAGCAGCCGCGCAGCAGCATGAGCAGGGAAGCAAGGGGTGCAAACAACAGTTTGCGACTGGCACAATAGAGCTGGTGTGTCGGTGAGCATGTCCAAACCAGGCAGCATTGCAAGGACGTGCATGGGCCGTATCTCAGCGCTGCAGCTGCCTGCCGCTGCCTCCCACCCCGCAGTACACAGCCAACCACTGCCGTGCAACCGGCCCAGAAGATGCCGGAAATACCCCCCAGCAGCAATAACCCACTGCCACATGCATCACACAAGCATAACACCACCCGCTTGTCGATTGCAGTCTTGCCCCTCAGACTCACCAGCAGCGCATCCCCCGACACTTCGCAGCAGTCGCGCAGTGCGAGCGTGTTGAGGTCTGTCAAGCTGCTGAGGTGGTGAATGCCCTCGTCAGTGAGCTCCTCGTTGGTGCAGTGCAGCTCGGTGAGCTGCGTGAGGCGCGCCAGGTAGGCCATGCCCTCGTCTTTAACGCGCGTGAGGCCCAGGCTCAGGGCCTTGAGCGGCAGGTTGCTGACTGCGCTGAGGCCCTTGTCGCTGATGCGCTTGCAGCCGTGCAGGTTGAGCGACGTCAGGCTGGAGTTGGCCTGGGGAAAGGTGCAGATGAAAGCAGGAGTCAGTGGTAGTAGGTAAGCATGAAGCACCCGGAGGGTCAGTTTTCAGCACTGATTGCAGCCATGAAGGTTGAGCGACGTGGGGCTGGAGTTGCCCTGCGAGAAGGAGTGCAGATGACAACAGGGAAAGGGATGCAGGTGGAAGCAGGAGTCAGTGGTAGGCGGAGTAGCATGAATCACCTGAGGTGAGTTTTAGCAGTGTTTGCAGCCCACTGCTGATGGGCACAGGGCCACAAGCCGTGTCAGTGCATGAGAACGAGCAAGTACGTAAGTGGGTGAGGAATTGAGTAAGTAGGTGAGCTTGAACCAAAGCTCAAGGTGGCAGCCAGGCAATGCGACACCCATAAGGCCAATGCACAGCTAGTGCAGAGAAGATGGGCAACTGTGGCATAGTGACGTGGAGCCTGCACAACCTTGCAGCACCCGCATATCTGTTTACATCAGTGATGACAGCCTTTGAGACACCAGTGCATCAGCAGTTCAATGCATACTGCAGCTGCCAATGCTGTGCACTCGACAACCCTTGAAATGCTGCAACCACAGCATCCATATACACCAGGTTCCTGCAAGTACGTAACAACCCACGACATGCAGTAGTGCGCCCACCTGCAGCACCTCCAGCCCGTTGTTGGTGATCTTTCTGCAGCCGCGCAGGCTGAGGCTGCCCAGGTGCCGCAACCCCCCCAGCGACGTCATGCCGTTGTTGGTGATACTGTTGCAGTCGTGCAGCGCCAGGCTCTGCAGGCTGCTCATGCGGCCAATGCTGCTGAGCCCCCTGTTGGTCACCCATGGCTTGTTCGTGTCGTCGCCCAGCGTCAGGCAGCGCAGCCGCACGGCCGACTGCGCGAGCACGTACAAGTCGCGGTTGCGCACGTTAGGGCACTGCACCAGCTCCAGCACTTGCAGCCGCGGGAACAGCGACACCAAGTCCTTCGGCTTCAGGCAGCGCGGCGCTAACTGCCGAATGTTCTGGTCTGCTACAGCCTTCCAATGCCTGCAAGTGAGCCTGAAGGCCTGCAGGCTGTTGTGGCCGCACAAATTCTGCACCACTTGCTGCAGGATGCCGTCAACCAGCCACGCCCAGCTCAGGTTCTCCACCCCCTCAGGCAGCGCTGTGCTAGCGCTGCCGCGAGGTGACACCATGCACTGCGGGCTCGCAGTGCGGCACAAGCTGGCCACGCTGGAGTCGTCTGCGATGGTGCTGCCAAAGTCTGAGCTGCTGCTGCAGGCTGCGCTGACGCTGCTGCGCCTGCTGCTGCTGCTGACCTTGCCGTTGGAGCCGTGGCCGCGACCCATGCCCCGCTGCGAGCACAGGCTCAGCGGGTGCGGCTGGTGGCTGTGGTGCGCACCGCCCAGCCCGTTGGCTGGGTAGGGCGGGTGTGGCGGCTGCCGAAGCCGTTGCTGCTGCTCCTGCTGCGCCTGGTGCTGCTGCAGCGTCTGCTGCTGCAGCGCAAGCAGCTGCGGGCTGAGGGGAGTGGCGAGCACCACGCCCATGCCGCCCTGCGGCAGCGGCACGCCCATGGGTACTAGTGGATAGCCGTAGCCTGACTGCAACATCATCGGCATAGACGACTTCCAGTACTGCATAGGGCCCCAGGCACCTGTGGACTGCTGCACCATGCCAGGCAGCGGACCGCCCTGCGTGTACTGCTGCGGTTGCTGCTGTTGTTGACTTTGCTGGTGGCCATACAGGCCCTGCTGCATTTGATCTGCGTGCTCAGCATGCTGAGCGGGCTGCTGGTAATGGCCGTGCTGCTGCATTGCTGGCTGCACGGCATCGTATTCCAGCTGCTCCCCTGGGTGGGCGCTGGTGACGCTGCTGCTGCGTGCGACCTCGGTGCCTGCTGCTGCTGCCGCCTGCGAGCTCGATGAAGCCCCGTTCGCATATGCGGATCTGTGTTCTGCTGCTTGGTGGTCGTGTGGCAGCATATCTGGCTGCCTCCGCCCTCTGGTGACTACCTGAGTCCTGTCACCTGCAAGGTTTCGTGTGGCACCCAGGGTAAAGCGTAATCCATGTTCAGATCCAAAAAATTGTCAGATGAGGCGCAACGTCCTGGTGCCTAGGAAACGCTTCACTGGCTCTGATGCAGTTGTGTTTGCCAGTCCACTCTAGTCAGCGCTGACATATACACGCTATTTGAAACAAGGATCAGCAGCTTGAGACGCTGTACAGCGCTTGCCCTACATGTGTGTGGGCCCCTTCTGCAGGAGTGCCAGCCGCGCTTCTTCAGGCCTGAACCAACTCCCTTATCCCGAGCACAACAAGCTGAATGATTATAAGCATAAACAGACAAACACCTGTAGTTTTGTGAGGCTAAACAAGTTGGCTCTCGAGTTGGCAATCGAGTTCAGCTTCCGTCGCTTAAAGTCAGTACATAGTTGATCTTATTCAATACTCCCATGCATCCTGTACTTGCTGTTCTGTGGTGATGTATTCGGTCCAGCGAGCAGCACGAGGGTCTAATGAACCGCCCTTCTTTGCAATTCGCTCCTCTTTCTTGAGTGGGTTATGCTGCATGCGATGTAACCTGCTCTAAAGTATTGGTTTTAACCTGTCGATCAAGGGCGCCAGATTGGAAAAAGCGGTGGCATGAACTGGTGCCCAACCTGCAGGCCGCTTGCAGGACGCCTCGATAAAGCGTGGTTTTTTGCAAAGTACTTTGAAAAGCGTTTGGTTTTCATTTTTCATGTATATTACACATGTGCGCACGCTCCCTAGACCAGTCAGGCTGACTCACCGGTGATTTCTGTCTGAGCCAACAACGGAGCCTCGCGGTCACTTCCGATGGTGTTCCGTGCTTAGAGTGAAAACCTTCTGTGTGATATTGCTTGTACGTGCCAAACACTGACTGCCACACGTGTTCCTGGTGCTGGCTGGTGCCTTGGGGCAGCAGCCCACCAGGGTCTGGTCGTGGGTAACATGATGATGATGAGGGTATGGTCGTGGCTGCGTGCAATGACCGGTGAAAACGCCAGGCTGATAGCGCCTATTTTCAATGCCATTGCACACTCTATAGCTGACCATGCCTTCTCGATGCAGGGCCTGAGTCCCTGCACAAGAACTTCCATGCAACTTCTCATGAGAAACTGATCAGCTGCAGCCTTGCAGGATGAGAAGAAGAAGAAGACCAGCCTCCGAAGAATGGCACGCCTTGCAGGGTATCTAGCGTCCTACAATTTAAACAACATATGTCCAACTCCAGAACAATTGACTGGTCACAAACTGTAACAGAGCTGCTGCTGCACTGCAGCCGTACCAGTGGTACGGCGCCACGCACACCTGTCTGCCAAAACACTGGCACAAGCCGGACGAGCGGCACCCACAGGAGCAGGCTGATCATAGTACAGTGTGCCCCTGCTGTTCACATCACACACCCATGGTCACACGACATTAAGCATTGAGTGAACCAGGCGGCACAGAGTGACTGCATGCCCACTGTGCCGCGCATATCTGCATCTCATCATCATCATAAAATTACCAGATCAAGCCATAGCATCAACGCCATCGGCCCCGCGCCCCCCCCCCCGGGGCGGAAGAAAGAGGGAGCACCGCTCCATTATGTTTGCAACTATTACGCACATCCCAAGCTTTCACAAGATACGCAGCAATGCTCCTAGACACCAGTCGGCAACCCCCCTTGCTACCCCAAACATCATCAGAAACAAAACGCAACAACTTGGTCGATGCATCAGTCAATGACAATACATTGCGCAATTGCACATCTGCATCTGAAACAGTTCCTCACCCGCCTGTCACGAAAGTGATTACCTAACCATAACAGCACGTACAGAGCACCACTAAAGGTTGACACAAAAGTAATGGTCAAATTGGGTGTTTTACAGCAAGTCTGCAACAGCAGACATACCAAACATTCATATGTTCTGAAGCAGAGCTAGGACAGCAATGCCATGCATGTCTACTTCAAGATCCTAGCTGCACAGATGAAACTGAGTCAGCCATCATGACCCAGCATGGCACAGAAAATGCCATCACCAGCAGCCTGGAGATGGCCTGAAAATGCCTCTTTTTGCATGCCAAACAAACACAGCAGCTTCAACAGCAGGATGCCTGCCAACTACTCTGAGCAGCCCCATCCTGGAACCTATAAATGATGTGCTTTTGCCCTGCATGCACTGTGCCTGCAACACCCTCAAGCAGCAGATGCCAGCCCAAAAGCAACAGCACAACAAACAGCACAGCCAGCAGCACAGCAAAACCACAGCAGAACACAAGCATCAGCCTCACACACACACCAGGGGCATGCAGCCAGAACTGTCTGCATGCCACTGCAGCAAAAGAGAAGGGCTCTTGGTTTTTACTGCTGCGGCTGCGGCTGACTGCTGCGGCTGCGGCTGACGGCTAAGGCTAAGGCTAAGGCTAAGGCTAAGGCTAAGGCTAAGGCTAAGGCTAAGGCTAAGGCTAAGGCTAAGGCTAAGGCTAAGGCTAAGGCTAAGGCTAAGGCTAAGGCTAAGGCTAAGGCTAAGGCTAAGGCTAAGGCTAAGGCTAAGGCTCGCGCGTGGTATTTGCCGTATGAGAACAGCAGGAATTGAACGTGCGCTCACATGGATCACACGCCACCACGCTACCACTATGCCATTGGAACGGCTAGCACGAATTGCCCTGACATATGTATTATCGATACAAAACACCGAGCTCTTTGAAGTAACACTGAGACTTTGACGGCAAAAACGGTATTGCGTTTACTTTTGTGTCAACCTTTACCTGTCCTCTGGTATGGAAAACCTACGCAACCATAGCAACACAGTGTGGAGACAGACTGCGGTACAGCATCCTGACCACCTCTGCAGAATCAATACAAGGAAGCGGTGTGCTTGCTAGTAAGACAGCAGGCAATAAATGGGAGTGGCAACTGACCAGGGAGGGGCCTAGCCAGCGAGTGTGGGCAGCTTGATTTGACAAGGCTGACAAGCAAACCCAGACAACAATGACAGCACCGTACCAAACAATGTGTAACTGTGTGCAGGATGTACAGCCATGTGCAGCCTCTGCCAAAAGCGACAGAAAGCAGCAGTAGGCCACACCAGAGAGCAGCCAGCAGTGATAGCGCCAGCACACAAGAATGACCAACATATGAAAACACAAGGCACTAACAGGAAGCAGGCAACGCTCCTGTGCTAGCTACAGTCGAGGCTCCAACAAGACTACAGCAATGCACTGTGCAGGTGAACAGACAATGCAGCTAGTGGGTTGTAGTCTGCGAGCAAGCAACGCAATTGACACCAAGGGTTTAGCAGGAGCAAACCATGGGTCTGACGGCAGTCAAGTTGATGATGATGCATAAACACCTGAGAGGCCATGACGATGCAGCCATAACACTGCAGAACAAGGTCTATTCAGCCCGGCAACTGCAAATGTGGTGTCGACAGCACATGACTGCACAACCCATGACTGCACAAACACGGTGAACACCTGATCATGCAAGAATCACTGCACCTAGCACATCGTGTCTAGGCGGAACTCACAACGTGCCTGGCACATATCTGAACATCACCACAGACAACATTCTGCACACGTCTGTGTCTCACCGTGCAGTGCTGCCTGATCATAAGCCAAGTGCTGTTTGCCGTACGCGTTTCCATGCATCGCAGGGGCCACAGCAGCGGTGTTGTGCACAGCGCCTCAGCACTCGGGATACAGCTGCAGCCTATACCCCGTCTTGCTGGCAGCAGTGCTGCACATCAGCCACACTAGCAGCAGCCACTCCTAGTCAGCCACAGGTTCTGACAAGCTAAGCTGCAGGTGCAGCCAACAGCTGGGCACCAGCAGCACATGCCGTTGTACAGCATGACATCAAGGCATACCCCAAATAGCACCCCAAACCCCATGAGCACCGTCCTGCTGCTTTGCAAAATACCTGGCCATAACCACACACTCGCTGATATGCACAACGCCAGCTCACGGACAACCAAGTGCAGGCACGCACACACAAGCGCACAGCCTGACCGGCACACACACTCCAGCCGTGCACGTGGCAACCCACGCCGACAGCTGCAATTGCTTTGTGATTTGGCACATGCAGATTCATGCCTGTCTCATCGTCACCATCGTAGTGTTCACTGGCCACCACTGCTCACTGGAGGGGTGCGGGGACACACAACATTCATGCAGCATGCAGCACCAGCTGGCCCGCTGGCAGCTTGCATTGCTGCTTCCTGTATCAAAAAGCAAACCCAGATTTGGAGGCGACAACCAACTATTGCCGTACGAGCTGCTCCTAGCAGTCTAAGCACTGCATCAATAACCTGTGCGCAACGGCAGGTCCCGCAACACCACAGCATCACATAAGCTAGTAAAATGTGCAGCACACATTGTTGACATGTCACCGCTTCACGCTACTCAACCAACTCCAGGCAAGAAACTATCAGCCAGCCGTGTCCGACCAATCAGCATAGAAGGTAAACACCACCGCCACCTTGCATTGCATGAAATGTCACGCCATCACAACATGGACTGCGGGCATCAAACGTGGCAGACACCAGGATGCAGCACCAGGTGGCCACATGCTGAGTCAGCCAAGACTCAACGTGCCTCAAACTGCAGCTGCCAATGAGCAGGGCTGCGCAGCATAGCATCATGGATCAACCACCCGAATACAGGCAGTGCCAGGGCAAAGCGTTAGATGACAGGAGCTCCTGGTCTGCTGCATACACCATATGTATGTTGCATAACAGAAGTAACATTGGTTGCGTAGGCATGCAAGCTTGCGCATACCGCAGCTAAGCAGCAGCAAAATCTGCCGGAACAATGAGAGCACACATCACGACCAAGCATGCAGCAGGGGAGCCCAGCTGCGCTACATAATATTGATAGTGGGTCAAAGCAACAGGAAAGGCTGGTCAACGCTCAAGCAGGAACATGTGCCAAAGTACTCGCAAGAATGCACGGAGTGCGCAGTGTACAGGGCTGGTGCAGATTGGGTTGGGACAGCATGCCGTGAATAGGATGCGTGTGCCATAGTACTGCAGGACTCAACAGTCTTGCAGGCCGCACTGCTGCGGTTGCTTGCTGTGGAAGTGCGCACTATCCAACAGAGCCCCAAACCCCGCAGCAACGACATGCAGGTCAAGCATACCCTGCAACACGGTCACTGCACCACAGCGACCAAGGAGAACCACCGGCTGACCATGATAACCACACCGCAACTCTAGCCCATCCCAGCCTTGCTTTCTGACGAATTGGCCCGCCCTTTTAGCCCGCCCTTCCACCAGCAACATCAAGGTCCCATCAAACTGCGTGATCTGACCAAGTTGCAGCAGCTGCAGCTGACAACACATAACAGACTGATGCCATGTCTGCTTCCAGGCCCACCACAGACAAGCACCCTGCACACGTACACTGCAGCGGCCGAGGAAGCTCCAGCATTACTGCTGCTGCTGCTGTTGCTGCTGCTGCTGGTGCATCTGCTGCTGCTGATGCTGTGCCTGCTGCACCGCCTGCTGCGCTTGCTGTACTGCATGCTGGTGCGCCGCCACTTGCTGCGCTGCCACTTGGTGCACTTGCTGCTGCGCCTGCTGCGCATGGTGCACCTGCTGCTGCGCCTGCTGCACCTGCTGCTGCGCCTGCTGCTGAGCAGCTTGGTGCTGCCACAGCTGCCAGTCCACGCCGTCTGCGGTGTAGTTCATGTTCGGCTGCTGCAGCACAGTCACGCCTCCTGCAGCAGCACCCGAATGGCCCTGGTAGCCATAGAACAGGTCACCTACCATCTGCTGCTGCTGCTGCTGTGCAGCCAGCTGCTGCTGCTGAGCCTGCGCATGCGCCGCCACAGCCGCAACTGCAGCAGCGTGTTGCTGTTGCTGCTGCTGTTGCACCTGAGCCTGCACCTGAACAGCCGCAGCTACAGCCGCAGCTGCAGCAGCGTGCTGCTGCTGCTGGTGCTGCTGCTGGTTTGCAGCGGCCACAGCAGCCACTGCGTTTGCAGCTGCTGCAGCATCAAGGTGCGCGCTGTGCATTTGAGCAAGTGCAGCAGCATCCTGCGCAGTGAAGCTGCTGCCTGCCTCCATGTACTGTGTTGTCGCTACAGCCGGGGTGTTGGGCCCTGCTGATGGAGGTGTGCCCACTACAGCTGCCTGCTGCTGGTGTGCTGCTGCTGCTAGGGCCGCTGCCACTGCGGCCACTGCCATAGGTGCTGTGGGGCCTTGCTGGCCTGACGCACCAGTGAATGAGCCACTGGAGGCTGCAGTGAATGACCCACCGTGGCCCGCAGCAACTGCAAAGGCACCTTCACTGGACGAAGGACCCGACTGCGGCATTGAGGGTGCAGCGCTTGATGTTGCAGGCGCTGCTGCTGCTGCCGCCGCAACTGCTGCAGGATGCGCACCGCCTGTCAGCCCTAGAGCAGTCAGCGTCGTCAGTGCTGCCTTCTGCCCTGCTGCTGCACTCAGGCTGTTGGCTGATGCCATGTCATGGCCTAGCGCCCAGTGCCCTGCTGCAGCCCGTACATCTGCATAGCCTGCAAGCGCGGCAGCCATCTGCTGCTGCCCCTGGTTCAAGCCAGTCAACCCTGCCATGCCAGCCTGCTGCTGCTGCTGCTGTGACTGCTGGAATGCTGACGGCAGGCTGGGCGCAGCAGTGCCCAGCATGCTGCCTCCCGCACTGTGCACCTGCGACAAGTTGTAGCCAACGCCTTGCATGCCCATGCTGCTGCTGCTGTTGGCGGCCAGTGACATCGCCACCGATGACGATGCCAGCTGTCCAGTCAACATTGACGGCAGCAGTTGACCAGGCTGGCCGTGAACGCTGTTGACACGGCTGATGTCAAGCCCTGCTGTGCCTTGTGCATTGCTGCTGGCCACAGCGGGTGGCACCAAGCTGGCTGTAGGCTGCTGCATAAGGCCGGCTGAGCTAGGGATGTGCACAGCAAGAGCATCCACAGTCGCCTGCTGCTGCTGTTGCTGCTGCTGCAGGGTTGCCAGCAGCTGCAGGGACTGCAAGTCCAGGCCTGGCTGCGGCTGATTCAAGCCTGCTGCAGCAACAGCAGCAGCAGCTGCAGCCGCAGCTGCCTGCTGCTGTGCCAGCTGCTGCTGGGCTGCTGCGGCCTGCTGTGCTGCCACCTGCTGTGCAGCTGCCTGCTGGGCTGCTGCTTGCTGCATTGCTGCCTGAAGCTGCATGGCTGCCTGCTGCTGTTGTTGCTGCTGCTGTTGCTGCTGCTGTGCCGCAATGACCTGCAGCGCTGTTGTCAACACGTTAGCATAGTCCGGCATAGCCGGTGCCACTGGTACCGGGGCAGGCAGAGCAGGAGCAGCAGCAGGAGCTGCGCTGCCTGACAGTTGCTGCAGCAGCATGCCTAGTGCAGCCTGCTGCTGGTGCTGTGGTAGTGCTGCCAGTGCTGCAGCGATGTTGCCAGCAGCAGGTGACGCTGGGGTAGCGACGGCTGCTGCTGGTGCTGCCAGCTGTCCACCAGCCACCAAGCTTGCCAGCTGCGCTTGTAGGTCTGGCACTGCTGCTGGCGTCGCTGGCACTGCCAGTGGCACAGCTGCTGGCGCTGCAGCAGGCACAGCTGCTGCTGCAAGTGCCTGCTGCTGCTGCTGTTGCTCAGCGGCTGCAGCAGCAGCTGCCTGGCTAGCTTCAGCCACCAAGCTGCAGTAGCTGTCCACAAGGTTGGCCAGCAGGCTTTCTGCAAGCCCACGCAGTGTTGCAGCCTGCTTGGTGCCTGCACTGTCACCCTCTGCTGCTGCGAGCGCTGCATCCATGTTCACCACGCGAATGTTGTGCAGGTATGATGCAATCACCTGCACCGGCGTGATGCCTGCATCTGTCAGTGCTGCCATGACATCGCCCTCATCTGCACCAGTGAACCCGAGCAGCTCAGTCAAGATGTGCTCAGGCTGACACTGCGCCCCCTCGGCAAACGTGAGCATCAGCTTAGCCATCTCCAGATCTTCGCCAGACATCTCAACGGCTGCTGGCACATCGCTGCTGCTGCCGCTGCTGCGGCTCTGGCTGCCAAAGCGCGACAGCTTGGCAGGCTTGCCGACAGCGGCAGCAGCTGCTGCTGCTGCTGCCTCTGAGCCGCTGGGGGTGCCTGGCTGCGAGCTGAGGTTGCTGCTGTCGACGCTCAACAGGTTGTTGCTGCTCATTGTGCGGATGGGCTGCAGTGGCGGCAGGCCCGCTTCTTTGAGCAGCTCTGACGCGCTGCCAACTGCATTGCTTGTGGGCGTGGTAGATGCACTGCTGCCTGGTGCAGGCACTGGCGGCTGCGACAGGCGCTCCTGCAGTGCTGCTAGCAGCAGCTGACTCAGCGAGCTGCCAGGCCCTGCTGTTGGCACTGCTGCTGATGATGATGCTGCAGATGCTCTGGCTGCTGCAGCAGGCACCGCCACAGGCTTGTTGGCATCTGCTGGGGCTTTGGCTGCTGAGACCTTGCCGTTGCTGAAACTGCTGCTGCTTGCAAGGCTGAGGTTGCTGCTGCTGCGCTGCTTCACAGTTGGCGGCTTGGCACTGCTTGCAGGAACGCCCGAAGGCAGGTTGGACAGCGCTGCACGCACTGCGGCTGCAGGCGCTTGCGGCTCACTTGCTGCTGCTGCCTCCTGCTCCTCCTCCTCCTGTGCTGCTGCTGCTGCTGCTGCGGCCGCCGCTGCTGCAGCTGCTGCATTCGCTGCTGCTACACCAGGCGGTATATACGGCCCCATGCTAGCAGTAGAGCTGCCTGACTCGGTAGCTGTTGGTGTGAGTGTTGGCGTAACTGCAGGCTTCTCTGCAGCGCCTGCTGTCACAGATGACACTGACGCCAGCTGCTCTGCTGCAATTGCCTGCAGCGTCTCAGCAAACACCTGCTGCTGTGATGGCAGCTCGCCCTCTGCTGCTGCTGCTGCAGCTGCCTGGAAGGGTGCTGGCTCATTCTCCACTCCCTGCTGCTGTGCTGGGACTGCTGGGTCTGCAGCTGCCGCCTCCTGCTGCTGCTGCTGCTCTGCCAGTAATGCAGCTGCCACTGCGGGCAGCTCAGCAGCCTCTGTAGCATCCCCAGCAGCATCTTCAAGCGATGACAGAGCAACAGGTGCTGCTGCCGGCTCTCCGTCTGCTCCTGCGAGACATGCACGGCTAGCACTGCGCACTAGCGCAGCTGCAAGCTCAGATGCCTCCTCCACTGGCAGCTGCTGCGATGCCGCTGCTGCTGCCACAGCAGACAGCGCAGATGCCAGCACCGTTGCCTGCTCTTGTGCTGCTGCTACAGGGCAGCGCGGGGGCACAGCACCGCTAGGTGCTGCGCCCTTGGTTGGAGAAGCGCTCTTGCTGCTGCTCACGGTCGAGGGCGCACGCAGCACGCTAGCACTGGCACTGGTGGCTGCGGACACAGAGTTGGGCGTCTGTGTTGCTTCATCCTGCTGATCAGCTGCGAACGCACTCTCAAGCGTTTGGCAGCCCTCATCCTCTTGACGCTGCACCTGCTTCTGCTGCTGTTCCTGGTATGGCACAGCAGCAGCAGCAGCCTCAACAGCTGAAGGCTCTGCCATATCAGCAGTGCCAGCGTCTGCATCTGAAGCATCAGCATCTGCTGGCTGGTGCTGGTGCAGCAGCACCGAATCAGCTAGCGCTGCCGCCAGCTCAGATCCCCGCTGTGCTTCTTCTGCTGCTGCAACAGCACTCTCATCATCTTCTGCTGCTGCCTGTGGCTGCTCACCACCTGCTGCTGCCGTTGCGGCATCTGCAGCTGCACTGCTGTCAGCTTGCTGCTGGTCTGTTGGCCCACTGCCTATGTCATCAGCTTGTGAGTCACGTGCAGCTATGCCATCATCACTCTTTGGACGCTCCATCTGCATCTCCTGGCCCTGCAGCTGCTGCTTCAGGTTCTCAAGTGCTGACTGCAGCTGTGCCTGCGTGTCCTGGCAAGAGACATGCTCGCCAGCCACGATCGTAGACATGAGCTGCACAGACTCATCCAGCAGCTTGAGCAGCTGCGGATTGTCTGCTGCTGGGCTGACATCTGTGCTGCCTGCAAGAGGAACATGGGAAAACAACCGAGAGCACACAGCAGAAGCATGCAGGCGTCAGTGCCGACCCAGACAAAGCAGCACTGCGCTGGCAGGTCAGTGTGCCGACGCCAAGCATCTGCATAGCCAGCAATATATACACGTACAAACAGGGTAAAGGTTGGTTCTTGACCCACACCTGTTGTCGGGGCCTCCATGGGTACCCCACACCGGCAGGTGAGCAGCTGAGCGGTGTGTGCTAGGTTGACAAGCGCTTAGGCTACAAGCCCACCACAGCAGCCTTCAGGCGGTCCTGTCACACAACAAGAACAACAGATGAACAAGCAGCCCCGGCGATCAGAGCCCCCATGTGCAAACGCCCGGGTTTGCTGCAGGGGCCCGCCAAACAGAGCTACGCAGCAGCTCACTCCGGCATGATACTTGGAACATGTTTGATTCCGATGGACTGAGTTGTAGTACACAGGTTCGGCCCTATGCTCACCTAGGCGAGTAGTCAGACAACTCACACACTCGCACCGGCCAGCTTCGCTTCGACCACTAGGCCAGTTCTAGGTCAACCAAAAACCTCTAGGTGATGAAGAGGTACTATAGGCCTATGGCCTTTCGGCCGTTCAGCACTGGAGTTTCCTTGCCTCTCACTGCTATCAGCGATCAATAAACAAATGAAAATGGGTTGGAAGATGATCTAGAGGGGGAAGAATAGATAGGGCTAGCGTCCGTGATGTGCAAATGCAGCTGAGGCAAACGGCACTCGCCAGGGTCCTTGGCGATAACACAGGTACCCGGTCTCTCCTGAAAACTCATTCGTAAAGATTTGAATCTTTTGAACAGTTCCTTTATGCAGTGTTGACGATCGCGCAGGTCAAAGTGCCTTGGGGAGACCAGGTCCTGGGTGGGTGGGTGCCACCCACTGGGTGGAGGGGAGGCAGGGGCATCAGCATAGCAAGCTGCATGAGTGGCACGTTTGCACCCTCATCAGATCCCAAACTGCAGCTGTAAGCACATACCTTATTCCGGGCGAAAGACTTCCCTGCAATTTGCTGCACAACAGGAATATTAAACAAGCGGCATGTGCCATGCAGTGCAGGGGCACATGCAAAGTGTGACTAGCAGTGCATGTGAATTGCCGTAAAATACATTATTCAACCCAGATCAACCACTTAGATCTTTCTCTGCAAGATCTCGAGATACCAGGCAGCGGCTGTGCGCCGCTCGGGTCGCTGCCGCAGCCGCGGCGGTGTTGAACACTGTGAATCTCGCTGTGGTTAGCATCCTTCCCAGACGTAAAACACGGTACTACCGTTAGGGGCACCCACAATGTATGGCAAAAATCACCACATTGTCGATCACCACACAGCTCACTCAGTGAACCCAAGGCTTGGTTTTACATGACTTTGACCGAACAGACCAGACAGCATGGCATGCTACCGATGTCTGACAACACTTTCACAACTTGTGTGTGTGTCAACAGTCAGCTAAAATCCTCACTACCAGTAGGTTTCCCAGTGCAAACAATGCCACACAGCCGACTGCAGCCTACGGCCAAGCCGGTGTTGGGTACACGGGCACCTGCATGCTGTTGGCAGAACCCAGCCCAGATGTTGACTACAAATGACATAGAACGGTCGTTGAATCAACCACATTTTGGAAGTAGTACATCATTCAATGCATGTTGCAATTGTGTATGACGCCGCTGACCAGCATGTTGCGTTACCGTGGCGACAGACTTGAGGCAATCAACTGCTGCTGCGGCTGCTGCCCACGACATGTCTAGCCACCAACCTACAACACAAAGTAGAGTGCCCCCTCTTGCTAGAACCACGTGTAATTGATTGATTGATTGGGTGAAGCCAAAAACACTCTACAACCAGCCGCAGAAGCAGACTGATCGGTGCATCATGCAATGGGCTGCACTTTGTTGCCCTGACCCACGCTGGTCCTGCCATTCGATGTTGTGCGCCGTGGCCCTGAGCCATGCCCAGCACTGCTGCTGCTACTGCTCTGCAGGCTGCTGCTAGGCACCGGCAAGGATGTGGTGCGAGCTACAATTCTTGGTGCTTGACTTGCTGCCCTGACTTGAGCACTGCCGCGTCTGCTGCTGCTGCTACCTGTCCTGCTGCTCCGGCCGCCAGGTAAACCACCCGTGCCACTCACCCGCCTGCTGCCAGCTGCTGCTGCAGCACTTGCGGCCTGGCTTCGCTGCTGCATGCTGCTTGCTGAGTTTTTAGCCATGGGCCGCAGCTGCTGGGAGGCCTCAGACACCAGAAGGCTGGATGTATCGCTGCTGATGCTAAGCGAGCGTGGAGTTGGGCCACACAGGTCGTGTGCTGCTTGGCGTAGGTCACAGAAGTCTGGCGCTGCAGGCGGTGCTGCTGTTGCTGAGCCAGGCAGGAAGACTGCGGCCTGCAGAAGGTTGAGCAGGCTGGTAGCCATGCCTGGCTTGTTTGGTGGCTGTGCCTCACCAGCTGCTGCTGCTGCTGCTGGTTGCCACAGCTCACAGCACTGCTGGTCGGGTAAGCTGGGCAGCCCAGCCATGCCTGATGAAGCTGTTGTAGAACTGATGCACATGCTTGCTGCTGCCACAGGCGCGGAGGCAGGAGCAGCAGCATTGGCGTCGCTGCTCTGTGGTTCACTTTCGTCTGCACATCCTGGCACTGCTGCAGCTGACATGTATGATGCTGTTGGCTGCAAACATGCAAGCTGGCTGGGCAGCACCTGCTGGTGTTCACACTGTGGGTCGTGTTCTGCATGTGTCCAGTTGGCTTTGATCAGCTGCTCAGGTAACTGCTGCTCAGCAGGTTGCTGCTCCTGCTGCCGCTGCTCAGCCTGTGTGTCATCATGTTGTGCGCAGACCTGCACCGCATTCTGCTGCTCTGCTTGCTGCTGGCCCTGCTCCTGCTTCTCCCTTGCCAGCTTGCTCTGCCTTGCCCGCTCCTGCCGCTCTTGTCGCCGCTGCTCCTCTTCTGCTTTTGCTGCTGCTGCCTCCTTCTCAATCTTAGCCAGCAGCTGCCCGTACAGAGGCCTAATTGTCTGCTGCAGCCACTGCAGGCCCTGGCGTAAGGCAGGGTCTGCCTGCTGCTGCTGCTCTGCGCCCTTAGCAGTGCAGGCAATGGCTGTACACGGATTGCTCTGCTGCGCTTGCAATTCCTGCAAGCCCATTGCTGCGGTCACTGCTTCTAGTGGCTGTGCTCCTGGCAGGTCTTGCTTGTTTGCGAAGAGCAGCAGCGGCTTTCCTGCGAGCTGCGGTGCTGCCAGCAGCTGCTGCAGAGCGCTGTGCGCCTCTGTGAAGCGTGCTGTGTCTGCTGAGTCCACTACGTATATGACACCATGCACTTCTGGAGCGTAGACACCCCAAATTCGCCTGATGTTGCGGCCGCCTCCCAAATCGTACAGCTGCGCATAACAGGAATCAATGGCAGCAGCGCAGGCTTCACTTAGCACATGCTGGAAGTGGTAACACATATGTCATCAGCAGTAAGTGATCTCGTCTGTTGACTGCAGTTGTGATGCTGGGCTGGCAACCAGCGGACGGCAGGCTGCTTGTAGGACGCAAGGTCAACCTTGGCCTGCAGTGATGTATGCGCCTGACATGTGCACTCCCCACCTTGAATGAATAAGCATCGGTGTCAATGCTTGCGTGGTTGAACCCATAAGTGGGAACAGTGTCGCTAAGCACGTCGCCTTGCAAGCTGTTCAGCAGAGTGGTCTTGCCAGCGTTGTTGATGCCTACCAACAGCAGTGTAAGCTGTCTGGGGCGTCTAGGGAGGCATGGACCAAACCAATGCCGCCATCCAAACGCCATTACTGCTACTAGCTGAGATTTGTGGAAGTTATCTGTTCGATTTCAATGCACACCTGTGCAGATGCGAGTCTGAAGCTGCTGCTGCCAACATCAACGCATTGCTGTGTGATTGCCATGACCAGACGAATTGCTTGTACATGATACGTATCAGCAACCAGAATGCCCATAATAGTACGCGGGCAGGTAACGTGCTGGTTAGGGTTTTTACTGCTTGACTGATCGAGACTGGCCGGTGCCTATGCAACTGACTTCGCATTGCTGGAGACATAGGATGTTTGAAAATATTTTGCATCTGTCTCACTGCTTCGCCGCAGAGAACCAGCATGAATGCACCAGCAGGATGAGAGCAGCGTCAAGCCTGTCCCAGGCAAGCTAGCTGAGCGGTGTGAGCAGTGTCGAGCTGCTGGAGGACATCATATCGTACATCAGCGGCATATTTACTCGGCCAGTGAGCAGGGACATCAGCTGCTTGAGGTACGTAGCATCCTTGCTGTACATCCTGTGTCATCAAAGGCTTTGCATCCATACTGCAGATATGCTAGCACAATACGTGTGTGCCTTGATGTAACCATATAGTGGCTTTATAAACTGGCTGCTTGCAGGAGGTGTGCCAGCTCCTGCAGCAGGGCCTCAATGCTGCAGTGATAATTGTAGGCCACAGCAGCAGTGCACTTGCCAGCAGCAGGCACGTCCTGTGCAGTGTAAGAGACATACTCAGCAAGCCAGCACAAGCACAGGAGGAACACAAAACTGCAGTTGCATGCTGCCTTGAATACAGCAGTGGGACTTGCGACCTATTCAGCTGCGGAGGCAGTGCTGGCGTGTTTGTAGCAGCTGCAAACAGCAGTCCATCCAAGCAGCAGATCGCAGTAGGCCACTCAACGCTGGTGCAAGTGCAAAGCGCGGCTCAAATACGGAAAGGGTTCAAGCTTGGAAGTAACAGCATATGCAGCAGCAGTGCAGAACGTGGACGCTGGTTGGTTGGTGACGTGCTCACCTCTCACCATTGTGAGCCATGCGAGACTGATGTCCTGGAGGCAGTAGTGTCACAGCTGTGGTACAGCCCCAACACCAACAGCAGCAGCTGCCTTACAGTATTTGACTTGAGCAGCTGCTGCAGGGCTGCGGAGTGTGCCAGCAGCCAGCTTACACGCCAGCCAGAAAGTGCCACAGACAACAAAAGCAGCAGCACAAGCAAGCACAGTCCTGGAGCCCAGCGCCAACAGGGCAGCCCAAAACAACCAGGTGGCAAACAAGCAGTGTACAACAGGCCAGGGAGTGCAGCCCTGTGGTTGCAACTTTCGGCGTACATCCACAGAGCAGCAGATCACATCCGCAGCAAAGCAGGCATGCGCAGCAGACTGCATTACTGTAGGCCTATTGTGACCCCAGCATTTGCTATCCCCACCGTTGTTGTCTGTGGCACCTTCACCCTGGCGCAGCATGCAATAACATCTTTCTGACTGTTGGTTTGTGTTGTAACCTTTGCAGACAACCATCTGACCATCCCAACCAGAGGTCACCGTCTGCTGCAGCTGCTTGCACAGCACACAACAGGCCCAACCTGCTGCCACTGGCTGGTGCTAGACACACCTGCAGCACCTGTGCCTGCGTCTGCTGCCGTACCCAGCCAGCTCATCACACAGGAGCTGCTTGCAGAGCAGTGTGCGCACCAACAGCTGCAGCGCGTGCTGCAGGACGCACTCACCCTCAAAGTGAGCAGCAGCACCAAGTAGCACAAGTGCCAGCTCAACTCAATTTCATCCCAATCATACAGTGTGCAACACCTGTGGGCAGCATGCCAGTGCATATGCTGTCTTTTCTTCCAATGTACCTGAACAGCCTTGAATCACTGGTCCTCCCTGCCATGTGTACACGTGTGCTGTGTATGCTGCCTGCAGACGGTGTGTGAACCTGCTGTCCCTGCTTGAGGGCCTTGGCAGCAGGCAGCCACGTGCAGGATGCTGTCGTTCCAGGAGTTTGTTGACTCGCGCAAGAGCAGGCCTGCCTCTGCGGGGCAGCAGCTGCAGAGGAGCAAGTGAGTGTGCACGTGTGCAGCGACTACACAGTGTCTTTCAGCAACATTTTGGCCAGCGCCATGCACCATTGTGATGGCTACGCAGTACACAAGAAAGCGTGTGCGGCTGGTGTTAAGGACATGTTCCAGACTGACAGGCAGGCGTGTGAAAATTATGGGATGGGATGGAACCATATGAGGTTGTTGTGCTATAACCTTTTGGCTGTTCTGCTGCAGGTCTTCGCGGAGTGCCACTGCATCACATCCCCTGCTGGCTGCCCTAGATCAACTCAAGCTGCAGCGCAGCAGCACCAGCAACAGCATGCAGGGTCCTGCAAGCACAGCAGCATCAGGAGCAGCGGCAGGAGCAGGAGTTGCTCAGTGGGACAATGCCAGGCGCAGCAGCTTCACTGGAGCAAGTGCCAGTACAGCAGGCGCAGCAGCAGCTGCTGCTGCAGCAGCAGATGGGCCAAGTCATGCAGCACGACGCCCAAACAGCTGCAGTCAGCTCTCCAGGACCAGCACCATACAGGAAGCTTATTCAACCACTACCATCACTGGCAGGCAACTGCATGACAGTATTGGCAGTGCATCAGCCTCAGCAGCAGCACAGGCTGGGCCAGATAACACTGCGAGCTTGTCTGCAGGGGCAGCGGCATCAGGGGGGTGCAGCAAACGCTTGGTGCAGCCACTGTCAGTAGCAGATGCACTAGGTAGCCCTAGGGGTGGCAGAGCAAGTGATGCAGATGCAATGGCAGTCACACCAGCAGTAGCAACCACTGCAAGGCGGTATGCAGGGGCAGCAGGCGCTGGTCTGCATGTTCAGAACCAGGGAGCTGGCTTCCTGCAGCATGCCCTAGAGCAGCGGGCTGCTTGTGCATCTGTTCAAAGACAAGGCAGCATCACCAGAGGAGCAGCAAGCAGATCAGTTGCTGGGTCACCAACAGCAGCAGCAGCAGCACAGCGCAGTAGCCTTCAGCGCAGCATTACTAGCGCTAGCCAGCGGGACTGGGGAAGCCCAGCGACAGCTGCACCTGCAGAAGCAACGCAGGCACAACCTAGGCCGTCAGAGCTGCAGCGAAGTTACACCAGCAGTAGCCAGCGCATCTTGACCCAGCAGAGTAGCAGCAGAAGCGCAGCAAGCAGTGCGGCTGAGCACCAGGTACAGCTGGCAGCAGCTATGCAAGAGCCAGCAAAGCAGGCAGCGCTGCAGTCCCTGCAGCACCAGCAGGAGCAGCTGCAGCATCTGCTGTGGCAACTGTCGCAGGGCTCGCAAGGCTCAATGCGCAGCCGGCTGTCGCATGCTGCTTCGGCAACATTTGACGATCCTGTGGCAACACCACCAGCAGCAGCAGCAGTAGCAGCCGTGCCGGCTGGGGTGCATGCAAGCTGTATACACAGTGCAAATCATGATGCCAAGCTGCAGCAAGAGCGCAGCAGCAACACTGCAGTACAGGCACAGCAGAACGCTGCACTACAAGGGCTGCAGCAGCAGCTGACAGATATGCAGGGAGGGCTGCCGCAGGCATTGAGCAGACCAGCAGCCAGCAGCCCAAAGGCTCTGAGCAGCACACCATCTCAGGCAGCAGCAGCATGGGACGCCAACACTACAGAGGTGTATCCCGTGCCTAACCCCAGAGCCTCTCAGCCAAGACCCTACCCAGCTGCAGGACTGCAGAGCTTTGACAGCAGTGGAGCTGGTACAGCAGCAGCTGCTGCCAGCTTTGGGGGCTTGCAGGCTGAGCAGCGGCATGCTGAGCAGGACATGGCTGAGATTGTCATGCCAGCAGCATCACCTTCTGGCACTGCTGCTGCAGCAGCAGCAGCAAGGCGGCAGGTAGGCCAGCCGGCCAGCATTTTAGATGACAGGTCCATATCTGTGCGAGACAGCAGCAACAGCCGCAGCCACAACCATTCTAGCCTGGACTTGAACTTCAAGATACAATGCATCAGTGCCGCGCCAGAAGCTCTGGATGTGACACTCAGTGGAGGTGTGCCAGCAGCGGAAGCATCAGCATACACGGTCAGCACACCAAGCACCAGCGGCAGAGACAGCTCCCCCCGAAGCTCTGCATCAGAACAAAGTCAGTCTGATGACAGTGATGAAGAGCGAGATGCCGGCAGTCCTGAGCTATGCAGCTCTGCGCTATTCATTGAGCCCTCATCAACTGTGTGTGATGAGGATGCAGCAGACCTTGCGTTCTTCAGCACACCAGATGTGCGTGCTAGAGTGGGCAGGCATGCTGGGACGTCTAGCCGCAAGCACGCGCAGCAGCATGCGACAGCAGATATGGTATCAAATGCGGATGACAGAAGCAGCACACGGGACAGGCAGCTCGCATGTGCAGCAAGCTGCAAGCAGCAGCAGCAGCAGCAGCAGCAGCGTGACAACGCACACCCCAGCCAAAGCAAGAGGAGCAGCTTGGTTGCTGACAGCAGTGCCAGATTCAACTTGAACAGCTCTATGCACTGCAGGGGTAGCGCAGCAGCCAGGCAGTCCCGCGTTGAAACCAGCATAGGCGCAGGCACACGCAGCATAAGTGCCAGTCCCCACAGAGGCAGTATCGTGGCAACAGCAGCAGCATCAGCAAGGCGTCCGTATGCGTCAGCAGCAGGGTATGATGTGGGTGTTGATGCTGCCCCTGGCGACAGCCACATGGTGCTTGTTGTGAGGCAGCATGCAAAGCAGCTGCAGCAGCAAAATGATGCCCTGGTGCGTGTGCTGGAGCGTGAGCAGCAGGAGCACAAGAGGAGCAAACAGAAGGTGAGCAGACAGCACTGACAGAGCGGCTGACAGATATGCGACAGACATTGTTTTGAAGCAAACTCCTTACATGTGCCCAGGCTTTGCACCTGTGTGTTCCTCCTTGAATATGCTGCTGTGATATAATTAGGCATGAGAGCAACTGCAGTGCTGTATAGCACATGTTACCATGCTTGGCAGCAGATGGCTCGCCCGCTGCCAAGGCTCAGCACCCAGTTGCTCATGGCCGTTGTTTGTGCAGGCTGTTGATGCCCATCAGCAGCTGGCTGAGAGCCGTGCTGAGTGGGAGGTGGCGCTGCAAGTGCTGCGCCAAGACAAGGCAGCAGCAACAGCACAGCTGCGCAAAGCAATGGTGAGCTTGCGCTGCTGTGTCTTGCTGGTGCAAAACGCTGACAGATCATGGTTTGACACCGGTCAGCATTAGTCGCTGCATGTGTGCCAGCGCATGTGCAGAGCTGCCACACAGCGACCATTGAGGCTCAACAACAACAATCGATGTGCTGCTCAACTGCAGGCTGGAGAGCATGCAGAAGTGTTTGACGCATATGACGCAGCCGTAGCTGCATCAGCTGCACAAGTGCAGGAGGCGCAGGCTGCAGCAGCAGCGCTGGCTGCACAGCTGGCAGACGCTGAGCTGCAGCTGCAGCTGCAGCTGCAGCAGCACAGCAGGACGCATGCAACACCAACTGCAGGCAGACATGGCAGGACAACTATGTCTGCTGAAGCTCTTGCTGTTGCAGCTGCTGTGGAGTCACATGCAGCTAGAGCTGGCCGCGACAGCAGCAGCAGGTGCAGCGTTGCCACAGGGCCACTTGCTGCGCTCAGGCAGCACCAGAAGAGCTTGGAGAAGCAGCTCGCAAAGCAGCATGCAGAGCTGGCCAAGCTTCAGCGAGAGAACTTGCGGCTGATGCGCTTCAAGAAGCAGTTTGAGTCGGCAGGGAACAAGCTGAAGGAGGCTGCTGCTGCTCAGGCTGCTGCTGAGGCTGCTGCGCAGCAGGCAGGGCTGAGGGCAGCAGCGGAGGCAGGCAGAGCAGAGCGGCTGCAGCATCAGGTGAGGACTCCTTGCGCTGTGTGGGCGCTGTGTGTGCGAGCGTGCTTGCGTGCAAGTGTGCGTGTGTGTGGGCGTGCGTGTGCGTGTGCGTGTGTGTCTGAGGGGGTTTTACAAGCACACCGCAACTATGATGGTTGGGAAGAGGGGACACAGACACTAAAAACAGCTGGCCATAAGAACGTTGAAAACACACACATGCAACACCCGGCAGTTGACTTGGCAAGTCTGCAAGCAGGCTCACATACTACTGTGGTATTGCTGCTGGCCGTTTGCTGGTTGCAGGTTGCAGACCTGCAGCTGGAGAAGCAGCAGATGCAGGCCGGCCAGCAAGCCCTGGAGCAGCAGATGGCAGCGTTCCAGCAGCAGCTGCAGCAGCTACAGCAGGAGGTACATATCAGCTCCGCTCTGGGCCGCTCGTCGCCGGTGCTAAGGAGCTTGGCTGGTGTTGACGATGCTTGCGCAGCATCAGCAGCAGTTACCAGCGCGGTCTTTGTCTCTGCAGATGCAGGTACAGCAGGAACAGCAGCAAAACAGCACGCCCAAGGAATGCAGCAGGCTGGCAGCGGAAGCAGCAGCCGCAGGAGCAGCCACCACAGCAGGCACAGCAGCCGTAGCAGCTGCAGTGCTGCAGCTGTAGCTGGCACGGTGCTGGAACCCAGGAGGGATGTTGCACTGGGAAACACACACCTGACCACCAGCATACATGCGGATGAATGCAGCAGTGATGCCAATGGCAGAGGCAGCACACGCCACTTGCTGAACCGCAGCAAGAGCACATCTGCTTCTAGCACTGCACAGCAGCAGCAGCAGCAGCAGCTTCTGCTGCAGTCAGCTTCCATGCCTGTCAGGCGCAGCAGCAGCAGCGGCGTGCACGGCAGTTCGCATGCCGCACTGGCCCTGGCGCAGCAGGTGGCCAAGGCTCTGCCAGGCCAGGCTGACTCATCGCTGCAGGGCCAGATGGCGAGCCTCATGTCTGCCATTGCTGCTGGCGTTGAGGAGCGCAAGGCACTGGCGGCTCAGGGCCAGATGCTGCTGGAGATGGTCACAGGGGGTCCAGCGCCTCAATCTGACTGAGACGTGACGCGCAAATGCGTTGTCTGCAGCTGCTGGTCCCATGGCTAGTACGGCATGGAGATGCAGTAGTGCACGCGACTCGTCTTGTTCTGTGTGCCAGGTCAAGTGACAGTGTGGTAAGCCTGAGAAGGGTGGTTATTGACGCGTTGTTGACGTGTGCAGTAGAAGCAGCTGTTGCAACTCTGGCTATATGGCCGCCACGGTGACCCGCCACATAGTAGTTCAAGTACCGCTACATTCTTTACATGCTATGTTCAGAGTCAGAGTCATGAGAGGATCAAAGGCCGGACCCATCATGAAGCAAAGCCAGCTAGGGCACACCGGAAGTGGGCTGGCCTGCCAAATGATCATGAATCATATGACAATCAAGGCAGTAATTCGGCTTGACGAGGATGCTGGCCACAGCGGGTGCCTGGGACTGCAACGGCCTGTCGCAGCACAGCGTGCCACGGCGGCTTTCACAATCATTGTATAATACTGACTTTTCGTAGAACAAAGCAGCACAGCGGGTGCCACCCAGCAGCAGTGCCATCTTTCCTTGTACTGCAAGCGCGCGCAGCTCTGCATGAGGGGCCAGGGTGACTCTGCTGGTGTCTGCTTAATTGCATGTTCAACAGCATTGAATGCTCTCAATTAGCAGTCGGATTGTGATGTGTTACAAAGCAATGCACTGTGATGTGTTACCGTGTAAAACAGTCTGGGAGTAATAGGCGAAGTTGCTTGACCCAGTCATCCGACTCGGAGTTACACCGGGTGTAGTAGTCAACTGCCCACAGATCCAGCCCATACAAATCTGCAAATAATCGTTGCCAATGTAATGCGTATGTGTGCAAAGCGTGCATGCTGCGTGACCACCCGCACAACAACGGCAACTGCTGCCTGCTGCAACACACAGCAGTAAGAGTCCTACAGGCGATCTCATAGCATGAGGGGAAGCTGGCGGCAGGAGCAAACGGAGCTCTGACCTGCCAGCTGCAGGGTGGCACAGCCAAACCAAACATATCGTTGAAAGTGAGTAATGCAACCAGACGGCTCTAAGCGGGCGTCTCCAATGTTTAAGTAACTGCTAGGAGCCCCGAAGATCCCACAGCACACGCACAACGCAAGCACCCCACGTCAAGTCTACACATGGCATGCATGGAGTGTAAGGCGCCCAGATCAGACAAATGCTATGTTCTTTCACAACCTGCCAGCGGCAAAGCAGCAGTACTGCAGTCTCAGCTCCTGCACACAAGGCCTGCAGGAGTGCCAGCTGCAAGCTGCCAGGCTGCTTGGCAATAAGAGCTGCACACAGACTCTTAAAAAGGCTGCAGCAAATCACCCGCGATGGATGTAAAGAACACCGGAATTAGCTGCTGCTGCTTACTGTCAAGGCACCAAAAGACTTGAATGCTCAACCCTGGGATGACAGTATCCAACCTTCTACCCACAAAGCATTGCCGCAATCCACCTAGCAACACAACGGTGCACCTCCCAGGAGGAACATGCAGTGCATGCATTGCGCGCGCGAGCACCAGGCTGTGCGTAGATAGAGCAGCATGTGCATTCTAGGAAGCGCTGCAATCTCAGTTCTGATATGCCAGCTGCTGGACAGGCAGGCAATGCTCTTCAAGGCTCACATGGGTGTCTCAGCAACTGCAGGCCTGCAACTAGGGTCTGACTGGCAGGCTCATCTTGCTAGCTACTGGCATGTAAGTCAATCGCTGCCATCCTCAAAAGCTGTACACCTGGTAGTGACTACCTATGCTGTATCTTCCCCTTGTGCGCATTCTGCATGCAACCTGTGTTGTGCATGCCATCTAAAATGGCGCACGGCCTACGAGTCACTCCGCCAGTAAGCCACATGCTCCCAGGAGACCCATATTCACTAAGCTGCTGCCTGCTGCCTTGCTACATGCCTACAGTCACTGATGATGAGTCATCATCAAACACCCTAAAGACGCAATGCGCATTTGGCAGCCTCTAAGCCTGCATTCGTTGAGTTATGATACTTCCGCAGACTTGCAATATCTTCAAATGCTCATCATCAGCCGCCCCTAAGCACAGAGGCTCACAGCCTGTCAACTCTGACACAAGCCCCTCTTGGTTGTAGCCAATCAAAGCCAATGCGTCACAAGAGTTATTTTGCTACCCAGAACGCCGTTGCAGTGCTGGCAGCAGTGCACCAGCCGGAGCCAGCCTGCAGTGCTATAAGAAATCCACCAACCCTGACACAGTACATCTTATACCTTTGGCGCTTGGCGAGGCTCAACAACACTGTGCGCTGCGCGCTGCGTGTTATATGCCAGCACCCAGAATGCACCACACATTACGGTTAACACAAACGCCATGATCTTCATGCATGCAAATCACCAAGGCATGCATGCGCCTCAGTGCTGCATGTGGCAGCCCACAATGTTGACCAAAAGCTCCCCAGCGTTGACCAGCTTGCCTTGGAAGCCACTCGTCGGCTCAGCCGTCACAATGCTGCTGTACCTAACAGCACCACACGGTGGCACGGGCTGCCCAGTAGCCAGCCTGCTCTTGATGCCCGTCTGCACTGCCTTCAGTGGCCCCAGCTGGCCAATCACCTGGTAGGTTTTAGTGAAGCAGAGCTGCTCCGGGGTTTTAGGCGCGCGGCTGCCCACAAACCCTGGCTCAGCCAGCGTGTTGTTGTTGGCAAGCTGCACGACAGTCTGCGCCTCGCCAGCTTTGATGCAGCCACCAACTGTCAGCGGCTTTACATCCTTCAGAGCTACAGTGATGCTGTTGCCAGACTTGGCCCAACGGCCATCAGGGGCTGTTGTTGCAGATGCTGTGAGCACCGCGTCTGCCTGGCTCGTCAGCATTGCGCTGTATGTGCAGGTCAGGGGCTTGCCTCTGAGTTCTACTGCAGGCGGTACGACCAGCGCCAGGCCCTTGCCCCACTGGGAGGGCTTGTAGTTGCTCATGGGGCAGTACACGCGCGTAATCACTGGCTTGATTACGCCTTGTTGAGTTAGCTTGACATCCACGTTGGTCAGCCACAGGGGGTTGTCACCTGCATGATTGCACCCCAGGGCAGCATTAGGCTGAGTGTGTGAACATGCAGGGCAAGTAGCCGCTGGGAAGAGGCCTGCACCACGTGCTATACGTATCACTGCTTGCTTTGCTGCAGGTGCGCAGTTGACGCATACCCTAGTGGCTGCCTGCATCAACTACACTGGCTACAACTGGCGATCCTCTGTGTCCTGTATACAGCGTGCATGTGGCAATCAGTTCAATGCCACGCAGCAAGGCAATGTCACAGTTGTACAAACTAGCGATTGCCTTTGCAAAATCACTGATCACAGGGAGCCCCTGTTTTGAAGTTGGACCGGCTCACTCACCAGGGTTGACGACGTTGAGCACGCCCTTGACCTGGAAGCGCTGGTTGTCACCCACAAAGGGAATGGCCTGGCTGCGCCTGAACGTAACGGTCTGGTTGAACAGCGCCACACTGCCACTGCTGGCCTGCACACTAACTGCAGCCAACGGTGCTGTGTTGAGCCCAGGGCCAGGGCCCGCAGCTGACACCACAGGTGCATTGGACGTTTGCAGGGGCTTCATTGACCGCTCAATGCTCCACTCGTAGCCCGACACAATCTGCGTTGCCGTTGCTGGTGCTAGCGACAGCAGGGGCAGGGCATCTGGGCAGCCGCTGATGTTGATGATTGTGACGCTGTTGTCGCTTTTGTTGCTGGAATCCCCTTGGACTGCCGCCTGGATGATGGCTTGCTGCACGCCGCACTGCGTCTCTTTGAAGGGCCCGTAGATGGCCCTGAAAGTGTAGGTGACTGGGTCACACACGCGTACTGCAGTGTCGGGGTTTGGTGGCATTGAACCGCTGACGCTGGCTGGCCGGATCAGAGTGGCGGCTTGCTCCTGTTGCAGGGTGTGCAGGAAAGAGGAGGACACATGCGCACACCTGCAACAGCAAAGACGGCACAAGACGGGACACTGGCTTGAAAGGTGGGCGTGGAACCATTCGTAATGCCTGCACTGTCCATACCTGCTGTGTGTAGTGGGTTTGATAAGCTACTGGTGGACCACATCTGCTGCAGCCAACCTTCTAGTGTCACAATCAGGTGCTCTTACCTGCCAGTCTCAAACAGCGTTGCCTTGGTCCAGTCCACAGGGGCCAGCGTAACCGTCTCTGTCTCCTCCCCCTTGTTGGTCAGCACCCGCACAGACACATGTGCAGCAAAGTCGTCAGGGGTAGGTACTACAAAGCTGCAGTAGTAAGGTGTGGGTGCGCCTGCTGGCATTACAGCTGGTTCAAACGGCAGCTGCTCCTGCTGGCTGGCATCACTGCTGCTGCTGGTGGTTGAGTCCTGCCTGTTCTGCGTGTTGAACAGCCCGAACCTTGACATGCCGCTCTTGCTAGCATCGCTGCTGGCAGCAGCAGCGGCAGCGGCGGCCGCAGCTGCCTGTGCTGCTGCAGCTGCAGCTGCGACAGCTGCTGGGGACGGCGGCAGAGTGAAAGACGTCACTGCATTCTTCACCACCGGCCGTGGCACTGAGCTCATGCCAAACACATCACTGCTGGCAGCAGTCTGGCCAGGCATGGGCACTGCTGCTGCTGCTACTTCTGCTGCAGCTTGCGAGGCAGCGCTGTATGTCTCATTGCACACTGCAATGCCGGTGAGAGGCTGCTTGCCCTGTGGTCGTGAGATGGAGTATGCCACCCTGGTGATGCTAAGGGGGATGGCATGCGGGTTGGTGATGCCTACGAGGGCCTGCAGCTTGTAGCCGGTGATCTGCTGGCTGCGGGTGTACAGGATGTCATACCTGCAAGAGGCAGCAGCAACGATACATCTGGTTGGAATGCCAGAAGAAACATGGACAGATACCAACGGGTTTCATGCATACGTGTAGCCAGTTGAAGAGAGAGATGTGCTGCTACTGTACTGCAAGCTCGCAGCCAACAATCTGGTGCTGACTATCAAGCAGCACTAGTGCTAGTGCTAGCAGCCAGGACTCACTTGACAAGGCCCTGCTGGTCATACTTGAGGGACAGGCTCTCAGGGCTCGCAACCTTCTCCACATTCCAGTTGAACTGCTTCTTGGCAGTCACCCGGATGTCCGCAATGCTCACTTGCGGCACAAAGCCGCAGCCGTTGATGGTCAGAGGGGTGGCAACCAGGCCATGAGCCAGATCAAGGTCCTTGGCCTGAGAGTCTGTGGCAGTCACCGTCACCAGGGACTGCAGGATCAGCAGCACACACAGCAGCAGCAGCAGCAGATGTTCAGCAAAGCTAGGTTGTGGCCCTTGGCCCTTGCCATAGGCAGCAGCTACTTGTCATCAAGGACTGCAGGGCAGGGGCGGCAGCAGCAGTTGCACACAATAGCACCACAGGGCCGAATAGATTGACAAAAGCATGCTCTGCCTGAACACGTATGACGGTGCACTAATTTGCTGTCCACTGCAGACCCGTTGCAACATCATCTTACCTAAGTAAGCATACCTAAGTAAGCATCCCACAGAGAGCCTGCAGCACCACTCACCACTCCTGTGCCGCAGTCATTTGAGGTGTACGGTCCGTACTGCTCTGCCCACTCAATGGTGGCATTGGCACACACAGTGTACGGCACTGACAGGAAGCTGCTCCTCACTGGCGGCATGCGGCCACTGACATACTTTGCTGATTGCAGCGTGGTGTACATGTGGTCCTTCATGGCAGTCAGCGCCATGCCAAGTCCAGGGTTTGATGCCAGATCATTTTCTGCAACCTCGGACTCATTTGCGATGCGTTTCACCCAGATGTCTACGCAGGACCCTGACTCAGCTTCTGTTATATTGCTGCTGAATGTGTAAGGCGTGGGTGGGCCGCTGTCAACTCCGTCTGCGTAGCTGTTCAAGATGACGGTCTTGTACTGTGCCTGGATGGTGCCTGCTTCGAAGGAAGCGTCCACTGGGACATGGAACACACAGCGGACTGTACCTGGGATGCTGGTCACCAACTGAGGAGGCACCAAGATATTGCCCTGGCTGCTCACTGGGCAGTGTGCATCCACAAACAGCTGCTGAGGGGTGTCAGCAACTTCACCACTGCTGCTGCTGCTGGTGGCTGTGCTGTCACTGCTGCGCGTGATGACTAGCCTCACACCGCCCAGGGGGTATGGCATGAGCTGGTTGTTGGTGATTGTCACCTCACCAACGAGCGCATTCACTGGTGTCGTCATGCCCTTGGTGATATGGATTGCCTGGCGTACAACTGCTGTTGCATTGTAATGCAAGAATGGCTCACCGCCGTCTGCCAGGCTGCTATTGCCGGTGATTGCCCAAGTGGTGTTGGCCAGCTTTGCTGTCTGCAGCGCGCTTAATGTGATGAGTGGCTTGAGCATCCCGAGCATGTCTTTCTGCCTGCAGCCACCAATGAAGAGGCTGCCTGCTGCTGGTGTGGTCACTGCGCTACCAAAGCCCTCGACGTCAACTGTGGGGGCATTCTTGTACTGCAGCAGCAACGGCACGCAGCAGAGGGGATGCAGGAGTGTCAGCAGCAGCGCATCTTGCCTGCGCCGCATTCAAAGCAGCCTGCAACTATCCACCTGGCAGCATTACCCCCTCACGCTATTATCACGCCAATACAACTTGCACAGTAGCATGCTGTTCTTATGAACCAGCAGGCCACCACAACAGCGCTTGGCTTCCAATTCCTGGCTCCTATTTCATGCGATGCCGCAGCGCCGAGCACCTACCTGGTAGCTTCCGCACACGTCTTCCGTGTCAGTGAATGGCCCCACTGCAGCAGTGTAGCTGAAGCTCGCAGACTCCCCACACACGCGCACACCTGCGCCCAGCAGCTCAGCTGCGCTGCCAGCACCCTGCAGCTGGATCCCCCGCTCAGCTCCATCTGCAACGATCCTGTCTCTGATCACTGCGCAGTTGCTGCTGCTGCTGCTGGCAGCTGCCTCTGCAGGGAAGGTGACAGACATGGACTCCCCTTGCACTGGCTGCCGCTGCCCCTGGATGTCGACGCTAGGGCGTATGCTGGAAGTGGCTGTGTTGGACACGTGGAGTCGGAATGCACAGGATACTGAGTCGCCTGGCATTACCTCGCGCTGCTTGCAGTCCAACACGCGCGGTGTTGGGCCAAACCAGGGCAGACCTGGGCCCAGCAGCATGCGCACTGAGTCGACGCTAACAACCTCGTAAGCGTCTGGTGTGTTGGTGATCACCACCCTGCCGCTGATGGTATAGCCGCTGCCTGCAGGCGTACGCTTGACATTCACGTTGAATGTTGTTGATGCTGTCTGGTTGCCGTACAGTGTGATGTTCTGTGGGCTGCCTATGCTGCTAGTGACCTGCCACGTGTATGCTGGGCCTGTGGATGTTTCCACATTGCGCAACCGCACATCTACAGCAGCAGCTGCAAGCCTGCAAACCAGCAGGCCTGCGGAAAAGCACCACCACAGCACCAGCAGCAGCAAGCGATGATGATGTCGTGATCTCAGTCGTGTTTATCAATTGTCCAGGGACAACCTTGATGTCTGACCTACTGCTGCCAGCAGCTGTACAGATACATAAATCATGTTCGACCTCTGTGTGCTAGTCATGTGCAGGCAGCAACACACTACGTCAAAAGCCGCATGTAAATGGTGGATTTGATGCTGTCATAAAGCACGCTGTATTCTTGGCAAGGCCCAGCCAAGTGCTGTTTCGGCGATGGCGCGCACCTGTAAGCACTGCCAACCCACGCACCCCACGCATCCTGCTGGAAGGTGTATTATCTGTCTGTAATATAGATATACGTTTGTGCTGTATAGACTAGATAAATCCAGCTGACGAACTATACGAAGTTGGTGCGGTGCACTGGTCGTCCCATGAGGCGTCGTCTGAATTAGGATCTAGCAGATGCTTTAGAAAACCCTCAACAAAACAATGTTGCCGGATACACGGTGGAGAGTGCTGCTGTACTTGACACAAAAATGTGTACCGCTGGCGCGAGTTCACGCCCTTCCACAGCAGCACAAGCCAAAACACTCAGGAGAAAATAAGTATGATATTCTGCTTTTGTCAGAGTTTACCGACGAATTGCGCATGTGCTACCGGTGATACTTGGCACATGGCACTTCGCGGTTCTGCCATCATGGCACTGAAACAAAGGATCACCGACCAGGCGGTTCAAAGTTGATGACATGAGGACAAAAGTGCACCAGCATCAAGCCTCGCAGCCAGAACAGTGTGCAGGTCACTGTGCTGCTGACTGGCAAGCGCAGTGTCCCTGCAAGGTATGACGATGCACAGCGAGGCGCTGGGACAAACACATGCATAGTTGATGTACATTAGGAGCAGCGGATAGAAGTCCACGCTGCAGCAAGCAATTCATCTCCACATGAAAGCACAAATCAAGCTGGCCTCGTGGCCTGATCTGATTGATGCGCACGTACATGCATCTGCCCTCACACAGGTTCAACAGCCCAACATATAAGGCTTGCACAGCAGCACCACTGCACGTGCCCCAGCGCACAGATAACGCGTGTACGTCCGCAGATAGCCCACTTTCAGCAAATCCGGCTATGCCAAGTGCCTGAACCTTCACACCGTAAGCTGCAGAGGGGCAGCGATTGTGGCCAGGTCGTAAACAGGCTGTGCCTGCAGCCGCTGCTGCACCTGCTGCTGCCGGCGGCGCTTCTCGTCTTTCTTCTGTGCCTTCTTGATGGTCTGCTTGGCCAGGGGCGCCCACTGGTCTGCTGTTGAGAAGTCATCAATACCCATGCCTAGCAGCAGCGATTGCAGCGGCAGCAGCAGCAGCAGTGCAGCACATCAGCCCACCAACCACCCTGGAAAGTGAGATGCTGCTACATCAGCACATATCACTCACTTGACGCTGAACATTCGCACGTGCATCTTTGATTAATTTCACAGCAGATGAAAGATGAACAGCAGGTCACTGACTCACCCTGACACAACAACAACGCTTGCCCACATGTGCACTGATAACTCTCCAACTTCAAGACCCTCACCATTGACCATGCCCTTTCAGCACGCAACAAGAAACACCGACATGACAAGGCATTTGGACAGCCATGACCCTCACCGTTGGCCATGCCCTTGCAGCATGAAACAAGAAACACCAACATAACAATGCATGTGGACAGCCATATGGCTCATGCATGACCCTCACCGTTGGCCATGCCCCGCAGCAGCTGCACCACGCGCAGCACAAAGAACATGTCGGGTGGGAACTTCTCAACAGCTGCCTGCTTGATGGGCGAGTTCTTGTCAAAGGGATCAACCTGCAGCAGCAGCAGCAAGAAGCACTTGACAGCTCAACATATGGCTAATGCTGCACAGCGCAGCCACATTTGCTGTACTCACTGCAGCTCTGACAGTGCAGTGACATTTGTGAAGAGCAGCAGCAGACGATCAGATGATCAGGCTGCAGTTTGCAGCAGATGTTGAAAAGGTGCACGACGTCTGTGTATACGTAGCTGTCCCACCTTGCTGCGTGCGTCCAACATGCTGCTGATTGCTGTACTCACTGCAGCTCTAGCAGTGCAGCACATTCAATGATTCTGGCAAAACAGCAGCAGCACATATCAGGCTGCAGATTGCACAGATCTTGAATTGGCGCAGAGCATGACACCACGCCACAGGCTGTGTATACTCAACTGCCTCACCTTGCCGCGCGTGTTCAATGTGTACTAACGTGTGGTGCTATCTCAGAGCGCAACTAATTCCACCCATGCTGCTGGCAGCAACACTACAAAACCCCAGGCTTGATGATGCTACATTTTCTGTCCCCTGCCTCACCTTGCCGCGTGTGTCAAACATTCCGTACGCCATCTCAGAGCGCAGGCTGACATCATCCTTGCTGGTGGACACGTTGAGCCGGCCCAGTGCAGCAGAGATGGCTGGCTTGTCACCCCTGCAGCAGCAGCAGCAGCAATCAACAGTGAGTGAGTGAGTGAGTGACGGTGGACATCAAAAACGCGCAACAGCAAGAGGCGGTCACGATGGTGGTGCCAATCGCGTACTGACTTGCAGCTCTGGCGCAAGCCTATGAACTGTTCCATGTGCACACCCCGCCTATGCGACAACCAGGTCAGCAGAGTTCCTCATGTCCACCTCTTTCAGCTGCTTGCATGCTGTTCCGCTTTCCCCAATGCTTTTGACTTGCAAAGTAGAGTCTGCTGCAAAGAAGGAGGCTTCTGTCAAGTCCACGATCAGCATGTAGCACAGCTACAGCTGCCATCCGCAAAAAGCGGCCAGCACAATTTGAACTTGCAAACCTCCTGCTCACTTGTTCATGGCCAGCACCAGGTCGGCAAAGGCGCGCTTGTCCTCCTCCCCCAGCTGCTTGCATGCTGCACTACAGCTGTAGTGCAGCTTTCCCCAATGCACTTTAGTCACAAAGTAAAGAGTCTGCTACGAAGAAGGAGACTTCTGTGTAGTCCACGATCAGCATGTCGCACAACTGTAGGTAAGTGCAGCTGCCGTTGAAGGAAATTGACAGCACAATATCAGCTTGCAAACCTCCCGCTCACTTGTTCATGGCCAGCACCAGGTCAGCAAAGGCCCGCTTGTCCTCCTCCCCCAGCTGCTTGCTCTGGCCATAGTCCAGCAGTGCAACGCGCCCACCGTGCTGCACCAGGATGTTGCCCGGGTGACCGTCAGCCTGGAACAGCCCCTCGCCCAGGATCATCTGCCCGTACGCCTCGCTCACGCGCTTCAGGATGCTGCGCGCAGCCTGCAGGATTGATTCAACGATTCAAGTTGGTGTTGGACGATATGCTGTGTAAAGAATTTTCAGGGGGTAAGTGCAGACATGTATGCACCGCAGATCTCAATGCACTTCAGGATGCTTCGTGCAGCCTGCAGCAGAGTTGGTGCAAGGAGGGTCCAGGTTGGTGTTGGGCGGTACTGTGGAAGAGCGTGCAGACATGAAAGCAGTGGGGGCAGGCATGTATGCACCGCAGATCGTACGCCTCGCTCACGCGCTTCAGGATGCTGCGCGCAGCCTGCAGCAGGAGTGGTGCAAGGATCCAGGTTGGTGCTGGGCGGTGCTGTTCAAAAGCGTGCAGACATGAATGCGGTATGCACTGCAAATGTGTATGCGTACGCAACTGCGTACAGCAGCACTGTTACGCGCTTCAGGATGCTTCGCGCAGCCTGCAGCAGGAGAGGTGCAGGGATGCAGGTTGGTGTTGGGCGGTACTGTTCAAGAGCGTGCAGACATGAATGCGGTATGCACCACAAATGTGTAGGCGTACGCATCTGCCCGTACGCCTCGCTCACGCGCTTCAGGATGCTGCGGGCAGCCTGCAGGAGTGGTGCAAGGATGCAATTCGAGGTTGGAGTTGGGCGGTACTGTGCAACAGGGTGGAGGCTTGTACGCATTGCAAATGTCTACGCGTGCGCAGCTGCGTACATCAGCAACAGGAGCATCAACAACAGCTGCGCACACCAACGACCATGCCCGCAACTCAGTTGCCCTGGTACACAAGGCCTGTATGGCCATAGAGAACATCGTCGCAAAGTGCAACGTATGGGTCAACTGCACCTCACCTTCTCCCGCTTCCACTGTGGCAGGTGTGCCACCTTGTCCTTGAGCTGCAGCAGCGGCAGGCCGTCCATGTAGGTCATCACCATCAGCCGCCTGCTCACCAGGCCAGGCACGCTGCGCGGCACACGCACACTGTGCGACAGCTGCTGCAGGTGCTGCGCAATGGTGTCCATCACATGCGCCTCCCTGCAGTATGCACAGAGGAAGACAGAAGTCACACAAATCTGCTGCAAATGGTGTTTGCTGCTTTGTCTTGCACAGTGGAAGAGCTGCTGAATGCAAGGCACGCAGAAAAGCTTGCCGCCAACCCAGTGCAGTTCCCATGCCCTCTGCCTCTACACAAACAGCAGCAAGCTGCTACTGCGCCTCAAGGCCGCAAACACAACAGCAGTAGAGTAGGTGCTGAACCCTACTCTACTACTACAATGGCTTCTGCGTGCCAGCTGTCCCCGTGCCCACCTCATAAAGTCAAACTCCAGGTGGATCTGCTTCTGCAGCTCCTCCACTGCTGACAGCAGGTCAAACTTGAGCTCGGTCTTCTGCAGGAACGCTGACGTGGCACGAAGGTTGACCAAGTCAATCGTCATCGTCTGCAACGCGCCAGGGTACTGAATCTTGACTGCCACCAACCCCTCATCAGGCACACTGCCAGAAGCGGCGGCATGTGCTACAGCTGCTGCTGCCGGACTGTGCACATCCGGTAGCCCGGAGTCACCAACCCTGCTGCCGCTGCTGCTGTTAGCTGCTGCGTTTGAGCCGTTCCTATCAGAGCCTCCTATCAGTAGAGCATTGCTCTGGCTGTTACTGCTGCTGCTGCTTGATATGAGCTGGAAGAGGTTGGCTCCCTTGCCTAGCGGCTGCCCAGCAGCAAACAAGCTGCTGCCTGGCTCAAGCCAGTCGCTGCTGCTGCCTGCCTCGCTGGCACTACCATCGCTGTCTACACTGCTTCTCCTGCCACTGCCATTACTGTTGCTGCTGCTACTGCTGGTGGTGCTGCTGTGATGCTGTGCGTGGTTGCTGTTGCCAGACAGCATCCTGCTTAGTGCCTGCAGGGGGCCGCTGCTGCTGGTGCTGCTGCTGCTGTTGCTGCTGTGTTGGAAGTGCTCCAAGCCCAGCACCACTGGCACCTTGACCACCTGCCCAGGCTGCAGGCACAAACAGCAGCACCCACAAGAAGAGGCAACGGCAGTGACAGGTGGCAGTGAGTAGCGTTTTGACGCCACATACCGTACATGCATAAGAAACCCGTTGACCAACCTTGCCCAAGGCACCCAAAGGGACAAACATCAACATGAACTTTGACGGTTGTCATCATCATGTAGATTATTGCTAGTGGTGGGGTGTAAAACACTGCGTACACATGCACAACAAGCGATAGTGCACTGCAAAGTCACCAACACATTATCATCACACGAACATACCACCCAGCTCGCCAACACATTTTCCTGGGCGCAGCAACAGTAACACGCAAACCGCCACCTACAGAGGGATGTTACCTGCAGGCCACCAAGCTCACACCATTGCCTGGGCACAACACTCAGTGACGCGCACACCACCAATCACAAGAAAAATCATAACCTGCAGGTCATCCAGCTCCAGCTGCTTGTTTGCCGCGGTCAGCTCAGCGAGGCTGATGCCGTGGCAGTTGCAGATGCTCCACGCGCTGTCGCCAGGGCCCACGCGCAGCTCAGCCGTCAGCCCCCGCTCACGCCTGGCCAGGCTGCGCAGCTGGTCTCGCCGGAAGCGCCGCAGCTGCGCCTTGTGCACCTGCAACGCAGGCACAGTGCAAGAAACGGAAGCAACGGCAGCAGAAGGATGGCGACAGCGGCAGTGAAAACATACGTGGTCACGCCTGGCCAGGCTGCGCAGCTGCTCACGCCGGAAGCGCCGCAGCTGCGCCTTGTGCAGCTAAAGGAAAAGTTCAAGGAACGGCAGCAGAAGGACAGCGACAGCGGATACATTCATGGTCATGCTCGTGCTTGACAAGGCTGGTCGCGCCGGAAGCGCCGCAGCTGCGCCTTGTGCACCTGCAGCGCAGGCACAGTTCAAGGAACGGCAGCAGAAGGACATGGACAGTGGCAGTGGATGCGTACGTGGTCAGCAAGACATGATTGTGCTTGGCAAGGCTGATCACTGCAGTAGTGCCGCAGTTGCGCCTTGAGCACCTGCAGCGCACGGGTGCCAGAGAGCAGATGAGAGGTGACAATGCCTGCAGAGCAGCAGCAAGCCAGCAAAGGAAGCAGCAGACGGGGTAAGCTCTTTGCAGAAACTACCAACAAAGGAAGCGCCATAGCAGCATGCCTGCGTTCTGGCGAGCGCCAGCATGCTGCTGATGGAATGCCTCTTGGCCAACCCATGCGCCTACAGAGAGTGTGCATCTCTGACCTGTAGTGCTGCAAATACAGTCGCAAACACCACAGCGCCAGGTGTCTCACCTGTGATATGGACGCTGAGCCGATGGGTGTGTCCAGGTTGATCCACTCAAACACCTCGCCAACATCAGCTATGCCCAGCTCCTCACACAGCACCTGAGGGGAGCACAGTCAGCAGCAGCAGCAGCAGCATTGCAAGCTCAGCACCAGCAGTAGCAGCAGCAGCAGCAGCGCTTGGTCAGCAATGTTCCAGTCCTGCAAAGCATGCTGCAGCACTGCCGGAATGTGGTTGGTTGCTTGACCTGCTGCTGGTGCGTGTGCTGCTGTTGTGTGGTGTCATTCGGGTGTAACAGCTGCAAGTGGGCATCTCGCAATCTGAAACTCCTCTCTAGCATACTCTAAACTATTCCCACAAGCCGCTGCACTCCTGCTGCAGTTGCTCTGTGATGGCTGCTGTTCCGTCTGCCCACTGTTGCATGCCTGCCCTATTATTAATATCCCACCTGCTTCGCTCGCTCTGGGCTCATGGGTGGCACCTTGTCCTGCAGCAGGCACAGCTTGGCGCAGATCTGCTCGGGCACAAAGTCGGCGCGCGCACCAATGAACTGCCCAGCCTGCAGAGCAACAGCAGCAGCAGCAGCAGCAGCAGCAGCCGACAGCAGAATCAGGGTCGCGATGTCATTGCCTCAACCATCAGTCAGGTGCTGAGGCATAAGATGGCGCACAAGCATACACCCACACGGAACATGCGTTGATGCGAGCTTGCAAGAGCATTTCCCTGCTGCTGGTGGTTCTGCTTGAATACACCACCTGCTGGAGACAGTACATATCCAACCCTTTATGCTACTGCTGCGCATCCTGCTGGGCATCATCACTGCCGCTCAGCTTCCAAGTCCCTGCCACCAGCTGGTTGCACTCAATTCCTCTATATTGCACCGAACGGTTGGGTGCTGCTGGCCACCTCGTCCTGTGAACTTCCCACTCCCTGGCACTGTGAACTTCCTCCCACCTTGAGGTAGAAGCCGCGCAGGCTGATGGCCAGGTCGTACATCTGCTCACCAGCCCAGGTGTGCTGCGAGTCCCACAGCGCCTGCAGCAACACAACACATAGCAACTGTGTGACAGAGATACAGCGCAGCACGGTGGTGGTGACCTAGATCCAGGTACAGTATAGTTTCCTGTTGCCACCCATGCTTGCTTTCAGCTCGGCTGCTGTTGTGTGCCCAAGTGCCCCATAAGCATGCTTAGCAGCAGCACCTGCTGGCTATCTCCGTGATGCCTGCCTTCTTGCCTGAACTTGATACTACGTCTGCTGCTGGGGGGAATAACATGCTTGCACGCCGCACCTTGACGCGTGGCTCTGCGCTGCTGCCCTGCAGCCGCATGACTGCTGCTTTGAGCTGCGTGGCCTTGTAGGCGCCATAGATGACTGCCACACGGCTGAAGAATTCTGTGCTGCGAACAAAGTTCTGCAGCAACAGCAACAGCAGCAGCAGCAGCAGCAGGGACATCCAGCGGAAAGCCAGAACGGCAGCAATGATGACTGTGTACCACGACAGGCACATGTGGCAGCCCATGCATGGTGCAAACAAGGGTGAATGCACACTGAAGCATGCCCAGAGTTGCAGGTCGATAGACACACTGGCCGAGGTGCCAGTGCAGGTGCATCACATGTATCATGTCAACATCACAGGTAAGCTGCATGCCGTGCAAGCACACCGTCCATGCTTTCCTGTGACGCTGTCTCCTATTTCTGTTGAGAGATTATGGACAGCAATGTGCATCATATGCTGCTGAGAGACAAGCCTCTGCCTCACTGCTGCACTGCTGCTGCTGGTGCTGGTGCAGGTGCCAACCTGTACTGGCTGTGGTGCCTTTGACAGCAGATCGCCTTCTGGGGCAGCCATGCTACACTTTATTTGAGCAGACCTATAGGTCTGCAGCCGAGATCGACCTTCAGGAGCAGTGGGTGGTATGCTGAACCTCCTGTAAGCGTCAAAGCCAGCCTGAATGCTGGAGTTGTTGCAAGTGACTAGCAAGCATACCTCATCAGGCACTTAAAGGGTACTTTCAGGTGTCATGTGGTCCCTCGGCCACAAGACCCGTACATTCTTGGACGGTCTGTGTCACTTGCGAAGATGGTGTAACCACTGTCTGCTGTGAAACCTGTCTTTTGAGCAGTTGACGCCAAACGTTCCTTGAAGGTAATGCTTCGTTAGGTTTGTCGAAGCTGACGCTCCAGGTGTAGATGTTGTGTCAAAGCGCGCCCTTTCTGTTCCTTGCCTGATGACAGCTTCCAGGCTTCGGTTCTGCACGTATACAGAACGTAATCACCACATAACAGCACATTCAGACGTTCAGTAGCTAGTACACATCCATTTCGTGGCAGCAGCCTGGTCAAAGCAGCATGGCTCAGCAGCAGCAGTGCCCTGGCCCCAAGCAGGCAAGCACAGCAACCCAGCAGTTTGAGCAGGCGCATGAGCTGGGCCGACGCAAGAAGCAGCTGTTCAAGGAGTACCTGAGCCGGCATGAAGTGATGGAAACCATCAACGTGGCAATGGAGTCGATGTTCAACAGCAGCGAGCTGCCACATGACCCCCTGCAGTTCCTTGGGCAGGCACTGCTAGCAGCATCAGCCAATCCAAAAGCAGCAGCGCATACCACAAACGGAACAAAGCAGTGAGCTTGGCAGATGTTTCAGCAGCATGTATGTGTGGACCTGCTGGAGAACTGCAGCACTGCAGTCGGTGGCGTGCAGTGCACGGTGGCATTTGAAGTCAGCCGGCCAGAGCACAGCAGTCCATCGCAGTGTGCAGCTTGAAGACATGTATGCTTACAAGGATTGCTCAAGTGAGCTGCGCTATATGTTGCAATGGCTTGTAGGCGCGTTTTCTTACCGTAGCTGGTTGTGTTTGTAGCAGCTTGCTACAGATTGGAGCAGCGGTGCCCTGCCAGAAGTACTGCCAGCAGTCTGGCATTTGCTTACGTGTACCAAGCAAGGCCCATGCTTGAGGTCAAGGCAAGAGGGTGAAAGTGCTGCAGCTGATATCGAGTAATCACAGCTTGTTTGTTTGCCGCTAGATGGAGTCTTGCAGCTTCAGCGGCTGCTGCTTATGTCATTTGAGCCTTCGCTGGCATGTTTTTACCTCTCACCATTATTGCAGTACAGCAGAAGTCGCAGAACATGTGCTCGACAATGCCTTGAGTTCAAGTGTTGGCGATGTGTGTTTACAGCCGGCGGTGGGGCATCTGTGTTAAGGAGTATTCCGTCTGGCGGTGCTTGTCCCTGGTGTGCCTTCTGTACACCTGGAGGGTAGCAGTGTTGTTGAAATTGCAGGAACGGACTGCGCAAACCTGCTTTGCGCTCAGTGTATATTGAGTCACATGGTGTTACTGCACCAAGCTGAGGGCTGGTTTTGGCTTATACTTCGAAATGATGGTGATCCCATAGTGTTCTGCACGCCGAGCCAGCCAGTTATGCAATAATAATAATAATCAATCCTTGTAAGCCATACCTTTCGGCATCGGCAACCGCGCCTCACCCACTGGGGAGGCAGAAAGCAGACTGAACATTCTCTCTATTTTCGGTGTAAGGTAGACCACCCAGACCCTTACACCCCTTACTAGGCAGCATGTGGGAATCACCCCATACGGTGGACTGCATACCTAGCAGGGCCGGTGTGTATATAGCCAGCAATCGACGGAGTCCTGCGGAGAGTCGCGAGGACATGAGCAGCATCCTTCCTTCGGCTTTCGCCGACTGTATCTCTGAGTCCAGGGACATACTGCTTAGGCTCAGAACCAGTTATGCAATGACAGATGGAGAGGGAGTGGTGCCCAATGAGCCTGTCATTGGCCCGAAAACGGGCGATGTTTGTGTAACATCCAAACTGGCATGTAAGAGATGTGATGATGATCATCATCAAATCACCAAATCAAGCCATAGCATCAACGCCATCGGCCCCGCGCCCCCCCGGGGCGGAAGAAAGAGGGAGCACCGCTCCATTCTGTTTGCAACTATTGCGCATGTACGAGATGTGATGTGTGATGTCTGCCCCGCAGTGGTACGGTCTGTGCGGTCACGTATTCAGCAGTGGTACGGTCTGTGCCCTGACGTACAGGGTATGCAGTCGGTGGTGGTTGCACTTCCAGCCAAAACTTTGCTGAGCTTGATTTAACAGTAACTGCAGACTGTTGGTGCCGCTGGTGCTGATTGGATGCATGAGGTTCCGAGCTGCTCTGTCTGTCATTTCCAGTGCTCATTTCCAGAGCAGCATCATGCTGCTATCTTGGGTGCTGGCCCAGCAGGCACAGTCGCGCGTGGGTTCGCCGCCAAGCTGTTATGTGTCAGTGTGCGCAAGTGTAACGATTGTGCCGCGTTGCCAACGCAGTGTTGGAGCTGCGCTTGCAGTGCACTGCACGTATAGCAATGCAGTTCATACTCTAGCCTGGAGCCTTGACAGTGTCAAAAATTGGAGTTGGCCACTGTGCATGTGCTGGATGGCCAGGCCCTGGGTGACCTACGTGCAGGCATGCGCATGTCGCGGTCACAAGGTGATGTGTTCATGGACTCACTCAGCTGCTGCATACGAGCTTCAACATGACAAAAACTGGCAATGGTGGGCTGTAAGTGTTACAAGTGACCTTTGCAGGAAATGCTTTTATGGCTGGCTGCCTACCAACCACTGAGCCTTAGTGTGACACCAGCATGGTGAACGAATAATTCATGGCATGCCGGATGCATGTTCATGAGCGGCATACTGGGGCATTCTACGGCGCCAGCCAGGCTGGCTGAAAGCTGCCAGTCATGTGTGCACACGCACGATCCGCACGGCGGCGGGCCGGGCCCCGGCAGTGCAGATCCACTGATAGCACTGTGCACAGTATGCAGCACACTCTACCAGTTCAACTGACTGAGTCAATCAACTTGCATGATATGCCACACACACACTGCGCATCATGCGTTGGGCCAACAACAATGCATACAACGTGCTGGCTGCTAAATTTCACTCCTGTCTCATTACACATTTACAAGTTATACACATGGTACAACAGCCCGGGCAGTGGCCCAGGCTGATCAAGTACCACTCCCGCAGGAAACAACTCCTTCTCCATGCTCCTGAGGCTCAGCCTGCCCTTGAATCAGACCCTTCCTGCTGGCTTCAAGTGCCTGAACAACGGCAGAAATTCACTTGCCGCCCTTGCCTCCCTTGCCGGTATTCCCAGCATTGGCATTTTTGGCAGCTGCTCTTTGCGCCCTTGCCGCGAAGCTGCCCTTGGACACAGCTTCTCCGCCAGACTTGGCAGCAGCTGCCTGGATGCGTGCTGCAGCATCGGGTGTCATGGGCGTGGCCTTGCCGCCTTTTCCGCCCTTGCTTGCCATCGTGCGCACAACGCGCTGTGGGGCTCCGACAGCACCAAAAATCTGTGCAAAGATGCAGACAGTGCAAGGAAGCAGGGTGAGCAGGCACCCCGTGGCAGTGTACACGTTTGCCGCACAAGCCAAGCAGCTCAGCTGCTAGGCGGCCTAGCATTGCATACAATGCACTGCGCAGTGCACTGGCAACGCATACTTCTGGTGCAGGTGCGGCAACACGCGTTCTACCTTGAAGACGGCACGGAGCATCCTGTGCAATTCATTACCTGAAAGCTTTGTGCAACTGGCTGTATATACAGCAGACTGGTGGTCAACAGTGCTGCTGCCTTGCAGTGTTGCGATGTACGTCTATAGAATGCGACAGCAGGTGCTGAGGGTGGGTAATACTTGAAGATGCTTTAGTCTCGCATTTAAGACCCCCTCTTTTCGTGGGAGCGCATGCTGACTCGACCGGCGCACGTTTGGTCACTGACCTTGTCCGTGCCGGTGACCTTGTCCGTGCCGGTGATCACCCTCAGAAGATTTGACATGCGCGTCGTTTACCGATGAGGAACGGCACTTGAAGAAAGCGTTTTGTATTCAGTGCGTGATCATGTGCTCTTGCGAATCCAGCCTGACCACTCACTTGATCGCTGGCAGTACTGCGGACGTCTGTCAAGCACTGAATGGCAGTACACATTGCACTGAAGCCCCTCCGTGCCGTCAGGATGCTTTGTGCTGTGATCTCATCAAGGAATGCCACAGCTCCATCTTGAAGCTGCTCTTAAGGTTTTCTTGCCATCCACGTGTTCCAGGCGCCTTCCCTGTAAGTGACGACCACCTGCACGCTCTGTGCGGCAAAGAACTCATTCACTGCTGACTGTACAGCACCCTGGTGGATGGTGCCATTGCTGCACAGAGCCCAGTCCTGGCCGGTTGACTGCATCACGTCTGGCGCGTTCTCATAGTCATGCCCAGCCATGATCCCTCCTGCAAGCAATTGAGACAGCCGCCGCAGTACCGCTCGCACTTGAGGCAGCAGTACTAGTAGTCGCAGCAGTACTAGTAGTCATGAAGGTTCAAGAAGAGCTGCCCTCCTGCCCAACACTGCTCATACACAGCCACATCGTCAGTGCAGTATAGCATTTCAGGGACCTGCGCAGGACCACAGCGGAAACTGCACCCTCAACTGCTGGTGTGTATACGCCGATCAGTGAAATTGTGAGTTCTGACGGCTGCTGCAGCCAAATACAATAGCTGCCGCTTGGATCAGCGCTGGCCTGCCAACTGTTCACACCTGAACGTATCAGTGGCCACCAGGTCTGGATGTCTTCCAAAGTGCCGCAGTAGTCGTGTCGGGCATCCACATACACATAGTCCAGCGGCTCGCGTATGTAGCGCACTGCCTGGGTGGTGAGCATGCGCAGCCACACCAGCTTGCTGTCCCAGGGGGCCAGCACCTGCCGTGCTTCTGCTAGGGTTCTGTCCTGTTCTGCCTGGTCCACGTTTGCATAGTCCTGGAAGCAAGGGCAGTAAAAGACAACTGTTATCAAGCGACTGCCGTGCATTTCCATGCTGCTGTTGCTGCTAGTGCCAGATGATGTGCCACGCCAGATTGCACGCAGCAACTTCTGCCATTAGTCGACCCATGAAAGCCAAACAACATGGCAGGACCGTGACCTGTTGGTGACAACGTCTTCCTGTGACATTGCTGCATTGCAGGTTGCCACACCTGTGTTGCTGTTCACCAGTAAGCTGGCTGTTGGCACCCCACTGTTTCACTGAAACAGCTGCTGTTCCTGCATTTGGCGCGCCTCGGTTGTACTAACATGCACCTCTGCAGGCACTTACACACCACCGGAATCAGCACCTTGTAGTTGTCTTGTGGAGCCCAGATGTCCACAAGGTAGAAGCGCTTGCACTCTGACCAGCGCTGCAGCGTCTCAGATGCAAAGTGACCCCGCTGCACACCAAGCTCAGCGCCAACCTCAAACCCCTCCTCTTGGAGCAGCAGTGCAAGCTCATATCGAGATTTGATAGGTGTCAAGAACTTCAGCGTTGCAGGTGATGTATTCTGCAGGGTGATGGCACCTGTACTGGCTGCACTTGTGGGCTGCAACCTGCTTTGGGAAGCGCCAGCGAGGTACCCACAAACCAACGCAACAGTAGATATTAATACTTTGATAATTATGCTTTTGTTGGTCCCCGAAGCATGGTGAAATAGGCTAGACTCCTCGCGATCGGTGTGCGCGCGCTGCTTTGCTGCTGGCGCCATCCTGTGCTGCTGCTCAAAGTAGCATCGTCGGTATTCAACAGCAATCACGGAGAGACTCTTGAAATCGCTGTTCGGACTAAGCTTGCACTACTGCAGGCTCACGGAGCGGGCAGTTCTGACTCTCACTGGCGGTACCGCCAGCATCTGACGCTGAATCTGGCACGGCAGTACAATGTAAGATTTGTTTGCGCACGAAAAAGGGTAGTTACCAGGCCAACCATGTCACAGTCTGACATATTATCAGGCTGCCACACTTTGGCAGGTGCTGGCAGAACTGCTGCTGCCACAGCAGCACAGGACCGAATATGCCTAAGCGAAGCCAAACTTTATGGCCATCCCTGTATTTAGGAACTTTCACAGCCGCCCTCCATGATGGCAAGATTTATTTGTGGTGAGCAGCAAATATGAGTATGCAGATGGTGCCAACTTTGGAACAATACTCAAGAGACATGGTATGCCTATGCAAACTGCCATCCTCTCAGGCACTCTCCGACTCTGCATGGCGGGATCATATGTCTATTCCAATGGTGGCATACATTGACAACCCTCCAACACTATGGACCTACAAAGATGATGCAGCAAACATCACAGCAACTTCTACTGCAGGAGGGGCAGCATACAAATTATGGCAACAGCAATCAACACGGTCCATTACATAATACATCAAGGAACTCACAAGACCATCATTGCAACTTCGACCCTTGCAAAGATTGTGCAGTCGTTAAGGAAGTCTCTATGTTGGTAACAGCACTGGGAGATTCAGACTGCATGCCTCAAGAAGTGCTGCCAGCATTATGCGACGACTTGATGATCAACGAGTCACCAGTTGATCCATGACAGAAACATACGCCTTCACTGAGCTTGATGCTACTAGCCGATCTTGAATGGGTAATATGATGATGTTGATGACTCCCATTGTGGTGTCTGGCAAGCGTGCATGCATAAAGCTGCAGTGCAGCTGCTGTGCAGCACTGGCTGCGCATGCTTCACTCCTGCCCCGCTGGCGCGTGTGCGTGTGGGCGCCCTGTGGCCCTGCCCAGGCTGCTTGCGAGTGTGACCAGCATCTCGCACCCCGCCCTGCTGTGCGCCTCCAGGTCATCATCAAAGGAGATGGCCCCAGCACCAAACAGCGTCACCATGATGCTGCCTCCGTACGCAAACACAGCCACCTCGTCACCCTGGCAGCAGCAGCAGCAGTGACAGCAGCGGTAACAGCAGAAGGGTGACTAGAGCAAACAAAGCAGGTGAGTTCAAAGTTGCAGGCGCTGCTCCATATTTCAGATCATCCCAGAATGGTTAGTGGGCTGTATTCTGGCGCAAGGTGAACTCGACTTCTAGTGCAAGTGATGCATCTTCGCCCATCGCCACTGGGCTGGGAGCACTGCAGATCAACCAGCCACTGGGCGCCTTTGTGCCTGACTGTGTACAGCCCCAGCGCTCACCTTCCTGACGGTCTGTCCCTCCTTGACCAGTGGCATCACACTGCCCACCTCACTCGCACCAATCATCACCTGCAGGGTGGGCCACAAAGCAGCAGGGCATGCAGCCTCCTTCAAGGCAGTGCCGATTGGCAACATGGCATACGCTTAGATTGAACAGCCATGTCACAGCACTGCTGCACGTGCCTAGCATCAGATCACTCTGACAGAGCTCTGCTGCCAATTGCGGCAGCAACCAGCGGCTCTGAGTGACTGCTTGCCATATGGCACATGGTGTATGCATGCAGCTGCATGCCGCAGTGCCACTGCAATTTGAAAAGCAATAGCGTAATGCGACTGGCTACAGCTACTGTTGAGACAAGTTCAGACTATTGTTGA